>OZ023320.1:31360232-31562090 GCA_964007375.1 Ophion obscuratus | reverse complement strand
TCCGAACAGTCCGGTCAGTTCGAATAAATGGGTATCCGAGTACTCGGACTATTCGAATTGTTCGAGTAGTTCGGATATTATTAGTATTCGAGTACTCGAACTATTCGAATAATCCGGCTGGACGGGTTTGAAGTATCGAGTTCGTCAAGACCGGATAGTTCGGGTAGTCCGAACAGGCGAAAAAGTGGTAGCTCTAAAATTTACGATAGTTGTACTGCGTTCCGCAGAGAGAGTATGAGGTTGAAGTTTGTATTGTTGGAACGCAACGAAAATTAATATTCGTGAATTTCTTTAATTTATTTTGGCAAACTTTGCTCACAAAAATCTTCTAACTATTTTTTAAGATGTTTATTTAGCGATCTACAATATAAATCTAAAAAAAAAGATTTTCTATAACAATGAAAATATAAAAAATAAAATGTAAGCAAGAGCTTTCGTTGCGTTCCAACGATGCAAACTTCAAGAGTATGGAGAGGGTTGAGTGAAAACCAGTGCTATAGCAACTCGTGCACCACGATTTTCTATTCTTTTGACAAATAAACTCTTTTTACATACTTCAATGTACACCTGATAAAGCCTAAAAGTGCCATGTATTTTATTGGTTTCTTTAAAAAAAATCTTCAAAAAACGGTCGAAAATGGGCAGTGACGGTGGTGTTCTTCTTCCTTGACACAGTGCTTCATTTTGCCCTGAACGAATTTGAAATAAAATGCTGACTTACCCAAAATTGAAAGTTTTCAATAGTTTTTTACAACAATTCAACTTTAGGCTTTCCGAGTTGCTAAAGGGCTTGCCCTATGGAAAGGTGGTGACAGATTACCGTCCGTTTGAATAAATTTAAACAAATACCTCGACCACGATACATATACACTTTGTTCACCGCTCGCCTCACGAAGGTATGGATAAGGTGCCGATGTCATCAGACGACGGAGATTCAGCCCGGACAGTAGCTTATTCTCTTCGAAAAGTTGCATCGGAAATATTTTGTCCATAGTCTACCAGGGAACGGATAAGAAACTCTGCGTTACGCTGGTTTTTCTCGGAACACAATTTTTCAAAACGGCACGCAGCATAACTCCAAAAATTTTCATCATTTTCACTCCATATTTTGAGTACATGTTTAAAATAACATTCCAAAGAGAAATACGTACGGGACTATGAGTTAGTTATAACATGACTTATTACAAAATTATTGTCCTTTTTTTCTGTCGAAAATTAAGTTTTTGGTTTAATGCTCCCGAATGACACAAAAATTAATATTTTCACAATCCTCTACGTGTTCATCTAGCTATACTCGTGTAAATTAATAGAATTTTGTTTATTTTATTCTAAAATCAAATTTGCGTCAGCTGTACTGCGTGCCGCAGAGCGTTTCAAATTCAACATGCCTCTCCAGGATGGCTCCAGCCTCACCTTTTGGTACATTTTTTTAATATTCATTTCATTTTAATCCCTCGAAGATATGACTAATAACATCCTTAAATATTAATAGTCTCTTATTTGTCCTACAAAAAAAAATCGCGAAATATCACTCAATTTTTGACGTTTACAGTGGTGTAAGCCCTTATAATAAAACGAGCGTGCGCTCTTGATTTCTATCGATTTTGTTCAAAGTTTAACCAGACATTGTTCATATCATTATGTAAGTTTGAGTGAAATTTCAGAACAGTTGACTATTTAGATTGGGAGATAATCGATTTTTCAATAGCAACTTTTAACACTGCAGGGTCTGCATTGGCCGAAAGTCAGGTCACATAATTCGGTGTACCATTCTATGGGGTTATTCATTTCGAAGAAAAATTATGATTAGATAGCAAACTAGTTAGGGAACGAGTGAAACAAGTTTGGATTGTCTTTACTATTCAATTTTGCTAAAGACGTTCAGTAACGACAGAATAACTCTCGGTAAAAATATTTGTCCCCTATAATAAGAAGATATTATGCAACACCGTAGAACAGTATTGGTAAATATGTCGAAAGAACAGATAATTATCGTGTTCCTAAAGTTCAAAACTTTTAACGTAAAATAAATATTTGCATTATAAACATTAATATTTCATATTGCTTATGTTATTGCCTTGCGTCTTTTTATAGAGGACAAATATTTGTTACGGAAAATTACCCTGTCTAAATTTCAATGCAGACGCTGCAGTGTTGGAAGTTGCAATTTCAAAACCCATTACCTCCAAATCTAAATAGTCGACTGTTCTAAAATTTCACTGAAACATGCATAATCATACGAACAATGTCTGGTTAAAATTTGAACAAAATCTATAAAAATCAAGAGCGCATGCTTGTTCTACCTTAACACGTTCATTAACACGTTCATTAACACGTTCATTAACCTTAACACATTCATTAACATTGACCATTCAATTCTGTTGGGCTGAAGGTTTGGACCCGTTGACTCTGAGTATGAGATGATGGTAGCTGTAACCATTGAGATGCAAGAAGGCCCTAGCGTCCTCACCCTTTGTTTTGAAACGTACATACGTAAGCGAAAGGCCTTGCACAGATTGGTGGTGCGATCCATGGCAAGATATTGTTCCTTGAGTTCAGCCTCGCTGGTGCTCTCGAAGAGATTCGAGACAGCGGTGATATCCTCACGAGACCGGGACTGTATATTGTGGCCGCGACGATTGACGCAGTTTCTCATCCTCGGCAGTACGCACTTGCTGCCGTGGATAAATCCAATGGTCCATCTAGATGGTAAATCCGATGCTATATTAGTTCTGGTTCCTACATGATAGCCCAGGTACCGTACCTACCACGTGTGTGCGTACGGTATCGGTACCAGTATTAGTATGGTGAGGATACAGAACCGGTATATTTTACTATTGCACAGTGTACCGGTACCAGACTAGTAACACGTACATTTGCGTGTAGCGATGCACTACCGTACAGGTACACCGTAGGGTACTATCTCTGTACGCCACACCAATAGTACGCTCGGTCATCAGGGTGAAGCTATCGAGGAATCGCCACAGGTCCACAAATCATCCGTGTTTGAGACGTGATAGTTTAGCGTTCGTAGGCAAAGGGTGTTAAACTTTCGTGCCTCATTTTGGTCGCACTCTGCTCAGGAAATCGAAAATATGCTATCTGCGATTTTTTCACGAATAAATACCGAGGTATTTCTGCGAAGAGCAAATGAACTTGGGTTTCTTGCATCGGAGCCGTTGGCTATTTGATACATCGGCGAGCGGGAAAGCAATGCGAGGGAAGATCGTGGCAAATTACAAAGTACGTAAATTGTGGTTATGAGGTTATAGCACGTACGTACCTTGACTTCCGGTGTTTTCTCCTTCGGCTTCTCGCTGTCACTATGTTCCTCGATCTTCTTCGTGTAATCGGCCGCGGCGCTTTTCTCGTCGATTATTTCGTTGTCGGGATTTCTCGTCGGTGATGTGCCGGCGTCCTGAAGCGTTGTTTACAGCAAAAAAACTCACCAAAACGCGACGAAAACAAACTGCACTCTATTACTATTCACACTATTCACATTATATATTACACTCTATCACACACTTCGTATGAAATATAATATTCAAACGAATGTGCGAGATTATAGCTCCGGCTTTCGACCTGTCAAAAAATAAATTGTTCCGGAAGGAGGCGAGCGCGGTCGGTCAAAACAGGACGAAGTGAGCTGCGCGCCGCCAGTGAGAAAACTGATGAACTGAACGCTCGCTCCGGTACCTGGTATTTTGAGCTTTGTTGGTGCATATTTGCTACATTTATGTAAAAATTGCAAAATGCTTTTTCTCCGCCATTGTTCATGAAAACAGGTGAAACAAAGCTCAAAATGTGTGCTTTTCCACTGTCGAGAGTATGATTCGCGCCAAATTAACGAAAATGCGATACAATGCTTAATAATTCACAGTTTTTCGCATGGTAACCACAAACTGCAAATTTTTTTTCGAAATTTTGAAAAATTTCGTGAATCATGCTGTTGGAGCAAGCGTCCTGCATGCACACAACAAATTTCATTCCATTTAGTTGTTCCGTTCAGGAGAATTCCCATTTCAAAATTTCGAAGCGATCGGAGGCGTGTGGCCCATGGCCTTAAAGCAATCTAAGAAGCTACAGTTACAATTTCAAGTCGATTGGACGAAGATTGTTCGAGTTCTGCTGCCTTCATAACGATGACAATTTGGTTATACAAAATCTTTATTTTTCATTTAATTCTGTGTATGATGCGTAAAATATTATATTTTTTATCAGAATGATTCCAAAGTAACCCTTAATCATTGACATAAGTTGCATTTCAATGCCCTGTCAAAGAAGCCCCACACTCGGGGTTACGTGGACACCTTAAAAAATGTATATATCAAATTGTAAGGGGGTGGTGGAGCTTGACTTTCTTATACATTTGATAGCCAAAGGGCACACTGTTCTATTGGAGCAAGGAAAATTTGTATATAGGATGTTAAAAAAATGTTACCTACAAAAAACTTCCAAAAACTGTTCAAAGTATTTTACGGTAGTTTTACGGTAATTAAGGAGCCGGTCCACTGTGGAGCCACCAAAGAAGGCTTTTTTCGCGATTTTTTTTTTTGAGGATTTTATAAAAGATTTGAATATAAAAGTTATTGGGCTTGATAAATAAAGTCTTGAAATACATTTAAAAAAAATTTAATTCATTTTTATTCATTTTTAAGTACAAAAACTATAGTTTAACGTAACGCCTCAAAAATAGGTGGGCTAGGTACCATCACAACTCGGCAACGGCTTGTCTAAAACAAAAAAATCAAAGTGCATTAGATTCAGTATGACACCAGCTACAAAATCCCCCTCGGATATAAAGTCTTATCAAAAAATAAAAAAATGACAGATGAAGAACGAAAAAAGTTTTTTAAAGCGCGTTTTTTTCGCAGTTTTTCGCAAAAAAAGAGTAAAAATCAAAATTTTTAAATCATCGAGGGTCATCCTGTTGCGAGTCATGTTTACAATATGTGGTTCAAATTTCAAGAGAATCGGCTTATTAGTTTTAGAGATACGATGGAGCTAGATTTTGAAAACGTTGTTTCGAGAAAAACGCGTTTGAAGTTTATACTATGAAAAACTCTTACCTAAACTCAATCGACAATTCCTGCACCGTTCAAAATCCCTTCTGATTGCTCATCATCGTCGATTTCGTCAACTCTTGCTTGCCTTCGATTTTTTGAAATTTTCAAATTGGACTGGCCCCTTAAATCCGTTTTACCCAGTAAACACTAGCTCTGACCGAACGCCTTTGTTACAACTAGTTTTTTCCAATGAAAACTAGAACTCACTGATAAATAAATTCAAATACGAGTCAAAACTGATTTTAACTAGGAAAAACTACTTCGAACGACATTGATCAGTTAAAGCTGGTTGAGTTTATTTGGGTTTAAGACGAGTTTTAACCAACATAAGAATTAATTTATCAGAAAATTTTAGTTTTTACCAGGAAAAACTAGTAACAAAGGCGTTTGGTAAGAAATAGTTTTTACTAGGGAAAACGCATTTAATCTGAAAATGAATTTCAACTAGAACATATACATATATACGATTATCAAAATACATAATATATGAATATGTAAGTATATTATTGTTATAAAAATAATGAATCAACAAATGGACGTTGCGATAAAGTATGAAATATACGCAAGCGGAGTCGTAAGAACGATACGAAAAAATTGGTCGTCGGAGGTATACGGATAATTATTATACGTAAAATCATCGTTGAACGCCCCATGTGCAATAAATATAGATTCTTAAACATCATGTTGTAATGGAATGGAAAGCTCCGAGCTCATGCAAATGAGTACAAACATGCATTGTCGAATTCGCGCACGGTTTTCCAGTGTATTAATTAAATTATTTAAAGGGCAACGTGGCTCACCGCGAGGGAACCGAGGCTCGCAATACTCCCGAACACACGGGTGTGCATACGATTGCTTCGAGCGGGACAGATATATAGGCTCGCACTCGGGACGTTTCGATTTTCATCCTATATACGTTTTACCACATCGTTGTACGGAATAACTTCGGATTAATTTTCATACACTGCGCAGCCAGCGCTATAACGGGAATCATATTCTCTCTACCGGAATGCAATTTTGACGTTTGTTTAATATCACCTATTATTAATCCGAAATAGCGATCAATCATTTACACTCATACTTCGCGTAAAATAACTTTAATCGTCACTTATCGCGAATACGTAGGGCAGGCCACAGTAACGGGTATAAAATCATGCGCGAATTTTACAATTTTTTTTCGTATGAAAAAATGACTAATTTATAAAATCAATTACACATCTATTTAGTATGAATATCAAGCTGTTAGAAAAAATATATATATATTTTTTTCGATGTACAAAATGGCTGACCACTCGAAACTTCTCGAAACAGCTTTTTTCCAATTGACGTGACAAATAACTTCAACAATTTTCACTCCATTTACTTCAAATTTAAAAGCTATGTTCCTAATTGCATTTCGCAGAGATACGCAGAAGTACGTACGGAATTTAAGAAGAAAAAAACATTGTTTTATTCAAAAGTTGTAGGTATTTGAACTTGAGAAATGAATTTTCAGTGAAAATTTTTGTTATAACTGCTCATAAACTGCTCATAAAAGGAAAAGTTTTTTATGAGCAGTTTATGAGCAGTTATAACAAAAATTTTCAACAACTTACAACTTTTGAATAAAACAATGTTTTTTTTTTAATTCCGTACGTACTTCTCTAGGTATTCTAATGTAGATTGACGAGAATATTTGTTTTTTGTTCTAGGTAAAAAATTGTGGATGTTAAATGTCACGCCGCGGAGCACCTGAAAAAAAGATAACAAAAGAAAATATTAGTAGTCGGCCATTTTGTGCATCGAAAAAAATGTATATATATTTTCTAACAGCTTGATATTCATACTAAATAGATGTGTAATTACTTTTATGAGTGAATCACTTTATCATACGAAAAAAAATTGTTAAATTCGCACATGATTTGATACCCGTTACTGTGGCCTAAGGCCTTAAAATGACATGTTTTTTTTACGATAAATATTTAAATAAATGATGACGTATGAAATCAAAGCCAAGCGTATTTCCACAACGGTTTATCATTATAATGGAATAGAATCAGTTTCAGGACATTAAGGGGGCGTACGTAAATTACGTAACGCAATTTGGGGGGGGGGGGGTCTACCCAGGCGTTATGGTCTACGTACGTGGAGGAGGGGTTGCGTTCAGTAACGAATTTAGAACTGTCAGAATTTCGGCATGTTCAAGTTTTTTATTTAAACCTCGCGCGCAACTTTACCGCGGAAAGTTGACAGCTTTTCATACGAAATGTCAATTATGATGGGAAGTCACTATGACTTGCACAGACATCTTTCCCACTTTCCCCAAGCAAAATGTGAACGAAAAAAATGTTGTTTTTATAATTCGTGAAAGTACATATATTTTTTGAAAAATTGACCAAATTTTTAGTCACAAGTCTGAAAATTGACGGAGTTACAGTCACTCTAGTGAGAACAGGTAGCGTGACCGGTTAGTGCCCTCAGTCCCTACAGGTGTGGTATCGTTTACAATAGATAAAGTGCAGGCTCTTATTATTTTGTGAAATATAATGAAGATGATGAACCGTCATATCGCTCGGGACTAGATACTTTTATGTAAGTATCAATATTCTGGAAAATGCATAACTTTATATCAACAAAAACGGAACGAAAACTTTGAACGCGTTTTTTTCGAAACTACTTTTTTCGACCTTGTCCCAGCGAATACTCAAAAACTTATCAACCGATTAAAATTTTTTCTTATTGACATTTTTGTAATCGCACTAAAAGGTTGAACGTAGCCGATTTTTTAAATTTTGATAATTACTATTTTCAAAGACTGCTTGAATACAAAAACGGGCCTTGAAGATAGGAAAAAATGGCCAAGCCGTGGGCATTTTGTAAAAAAACCAAAATAAAAAACGGCTACACATAATGATAGCTACATTTGTATAGATATCGATAACTTTTTAACTTTTTATTTACGGATAACCTTTCACAAAGATATCGATGAGACAATGAAGACATTTTTTTTTCGTCGTCAAATCAAGACATATATCTCGGTTAATTTTTAAAAAAAATTCACAAACATTGATATAAAACTAGATGAATATATACTTAATAAAATGAGTTTAAACCATATCCTTTCATATTTAGTTATGTCTATGAAAAAAATCGGAAGTATTGATGACAAAGCACCCGTTACGTAACGGAATAGAGGGGTGGGGGGGGACGGGATCGAAAATTGGAGAATTTGGCGTTAAAAATGCTTGCGTCGAAAATTGGAGAATTTGGCGGAAAATGCTTGCGAGGAGAGCTGCATTCGACCAACTGGATATTTGTCAATATTTAGTCACTTAACGGGTCTTCGCATATAATGAATCGGAATATTTTTTGTGGTTCCTAACGAATCACTTAAAAATTTCCGAACGGATTTTCGGATATTGCGGAACGAATTTTCGGAAATCGGGCCACTGAGCAAAAACTGACAAGTGAATTGACTATTCTGTGATTTGTTGATTTTTTATACAATCCTTATCACAAATTGCAAATATCGATCACGTTGCAAATTATGCAGTCCGCACAGTGATCGACGCGAACAAACTCTCAGGAAAGGTCGTAAGTAGACGTGTGCGGAGCACGATTGGAAGGGATTTCGAGGAACATTCGATACGAGGGATCTGCACAAGCTTGAAATTTTAAGGCGTTACCCCCACTTGTAGCGCAAAAAAAGGCCTTTTTCATAATTTTTTTTAAAGAAAACTACAAAACTTTTTTAATCGATCGATATACCATCTTAAAGAACACATCTTGAAGAACTTGCAGTAATTTTTTTATTGAAAAATATTACATTGTTTAGTGGCAAGTGGCCGTCAATGAAATAATATTTTTATATACACGGTTTGCGGTGACCAACATTGCGGCGAAGTGGATCATCTGAAAAAAAATGCGGATGGATTTAGTCAAATATAAGTATAAACTAGTCTTTAATCGAAGGATTTTAAAAAATATTCATTTTTCACAAAATGACGGCCAGTCAAAGTTAATGGTTCGATTTTAACGAAAAAAAGGCCGTTTTTGGGTATAAAACGGCCATTTTTTTCGAAAAAAAAAAATCGAACGATTAAAGACTACATTTTTATGTATTAAATAAGCCTGCAAAATTTCAAGAAGATCGGTTCATTAGTGTTCGAGTAATCTTGGTCACCGACTTCAGAAATGCCATTTTGAGAAGAAAACGTTAAAAGTTTCAATTTCCGGTCGTTTACACAACGGATTCTTCTCTTTCAACGCTCATATTCAATTTTGTTCGAATCGACTTGAAACTTTCAGGACATATTCTCAGATATATATACTTCAAAAAAATGCAATAAAAAAATCGATTTTTTCAAAATCGGAAGTGGGGGTAACCCCTTAAGGGAAGGTTCTGCCTTGTTGGGCCAAAAAATGTTCGATTTTTCACTAATTTTTTATGCGAAAAGTATTAAATAGAGAACGTTGATATTTGGTATTTTAACTGAACGGTCCTTATTGAACATCAAAATATTTTTTAAAGTTTGACAAAACATGGCAGTAGGAGTGGTAGGAGCCACGTATGTCGATGCGCGGGCGAAGACATTCTTCGCTTGCAGAAGTCCTAAGTCCCGGACAGATGCTATGAAGCAAAAAAATCAAACATATTTTTACTTTGTACAATATTGTGTATAAGTTGACCTAGAATCAAGAAGAAAAGTTGAAAATAAAAAACCAATAGTGAGCAATCGGAATGACGTGTGGTTTTATTTCAAAAAATTTCGCAGTTTTTTGCTCACTGTTTTTTTATTTTTCAATTTTTCGTCTTGATCCTAGGTATACTTATACACAATATTGTATAAAGTAAAAATATGTTTGATTTTTTGTCTTGATACCACCTGTCCGGGACTTAGGACTTCCGCAAGCGGAGAATGTCATCGCCCGTGCACCGACATACGTGCTCCCCCCACTCCCACCACCATGTTTTGTCAAACTTAAAAAAATATTTTGATGTTCAATAAAGACCGCTTAGTCAACATACCAAATATCGACATTCTATTTTAAATACTTTTCGCATAAAAAATTGGTGAAAAATCGAACATTTTTTGGCTCAACAAGGCAGAACCTTCCCTTTAAAAAGACAGTTTTTTCTGAATATTTTTATATCCTAGGGTGATAGATTTAATTTGCAATAAAGATTGTGCACAAATTCAAAAAATTGACCAAATTACGACGATTTTTGTGAAGGGTCAGATCCCCCACAGCGATTTACCCTTTTTTTTTCTTTTGCGTTTTTCTCGAAACTATGTTTCATGAAACGGTGTAAAAGTCATATCTCGAAATCAATTCGTCCCATTAGTTCAAATTCGGACAGAGCCTTGTGTAGAACATTATTTATACTATGGCCGGATAATTTTTTCATATGTTTATACATTTGTTAATAACAAATTATTAAAATTGTTTTTTGTCGAATATTGAACTTCTTTTTCTATAGCTTGCCACTTTCGTATTTTTCGATGGTACAAAATGGTATGGTATTATTATAATAAAACTAAATTTTTTAATTCTCAACTTCGGATCACTCTATGCCAGAGCCGCCTAAACCGATTACGCATGCAGAAACGGCCGCACTTCGTTCGAATAATAATAACTTCATCGATTATCAATATTTTCGTTAAAAAAAAACTCCCCCTTTGCAAGACTGTGTATTAATTGTCCGTAAAATCCTGACCTCGCCATCACAATACTCCCGTCAGAAACAAATATCGAAAATCGATTTTTCGGGCCCGAAGCTTCCAACCGTTCGAAGTAAAGCCTCCTTTCCCCGGATGAGGTCAAACGGAAGATTTTTCTCCGCAATTGAACGTCCGCTTATCCCCATTTGGGCGAATGTATTGCGTCCGCTAGTTTCGCACTAAAGCGCTCGCTCTATGGACCATGTAGCATTTTTCGTGGTCGCAAGGCCGCAGGCCCTACCCGGTCGATTTATGATTTATGAGCGCTTTATCGACGACGTCCGGGTAATGAATTCAAGCGACAAAACCAGCGGGGCGTACCACCAAGAACCGCACACTCGTTATACGGGCTATATACCATGTGGGAGTTGCAAACACACACATTGGAACAGGGTAGGCTGAATTTGGCGATGTTCAGCTGAAACCCACTGCTATAACGGGTGGAGGTCAAAATGTTGAATAACCGAATATAGAACGACAAAGATTTCAAAACAACAGAATTATGTACTCTCAAAATAACGAAGGTGAAATTATTCAAAGTTTCATCCTTTGACCGATGATGAAATTGACTATTACACCAAAGGATTATTTATTCGTGAGCTCATTTATTGGAGAACATATATTCAGATAGTCTGCAGTTTGAGTCATACAAATACAGATTCGAACAATCTACAACATTCAAATCTTCGAAATGGAAAAAAGTGAGTTTCTAATATTCGTAATACCGTCTATAGCAAGAAGCCGCATATCGAGACTACAAACTTCGAATGTGTAGATCTGAGAAACGCAAATGATCGATGGTCCGAAATGGCGAATACCTAAATGGCGAACACGGCATGGCTGCCTGACCCGACTGACCACTAGCGCCATCTGCCATCGTGATTCTGAAGCGCAAGTAGTATTGCTCGATCCCAAGTTCTCGCTATCCGGACTATTCGCCATTTTGGCCCATCGCTATTTTGACCGACGTTTTGGTCCTTCGCTTTAAGGCCTTAGGCCACAGTAACGAGTATAAAATAATGTGCGAAATTAACAATTTGTTTTCGTATGAAAAAGTGATTCACTCATCAAATTAATTACACATCTATTTAGTATGAATATCAAGCTGTTGAAAAATATATATGTTGTTTTTCGATGTTCAAAATGGCCGACTACTCGAAATTTCTAAAAACAGCTTTTTCCAATTGGCGTGACAAATAACTTCAACAATTTTCACTCGATTTACTCTAAATTTAAAAGTTATGTTCCTAATTGCATTTCGCAGAGAAGTAGGTACGGAATTTCTGATTAATCGAAAACTTTCCATTTTATCAGCAGTTTATGAGCAGCTACAACGAAATTTTTCACTGAAAATTCATTTCTTAAGTTCAAATACCCACAACTTTTTTAAAAAAAACCATATTTTTTAAATTCCGTACGTACTTCTCTAAGTATTCTAATGTAGATTGACGAGAATTTTTGTTTTGTGTTGTCGGTAAAAAATTGTGGATCATAAATGTCACGCCGCGGAGCGCCTAAAAAAAGGTAACAAAAGAAAATATTAGAAGTAGACCATTTTGTACATCGAAAAAAAAAAATTTCTAACAGCTTGATATTCATACTAAAAAGATGTGCAATTAATTTTATGAGTAAGTCACTTTTTCATACGAAAAAACATTGTTAAATTCGCACATGATTTTATACCTGTTACTGTAGCCTAAGGCCTTAATGAATTCGAAATTTCAAACTGTCGTAATATTTACAAGTCCACGATTTGACATCTCGAATTGTTTGGTGTATATATACAGGCGAACCGATGTTATATCTCTCATTAGTTTGTTAAATCTGATATTTGTTCTCGCTATAGATCAACTTCGAGAGTTTTGTATACACAATTTCGATGAACTATTTTACAGAATATCGTAAGATCGATCTATCTATATTGGAACGTTCGTCATCACTAAATTCGAAATTTCGGTCCTTCTGAATATTGATCGTTTGAATACTCGATCCCCACCCGCTATAACAGGTCTCCGATTGAACACCACCTGGCGCCAAATACTGTATAGCGCTACATACGTTCGCATGTTTAATTGATAACACTTGCATTATGCACGTCACGAAAAGCAGCGTTTCGTCCTTTGTGTACATCGACGCTAACAAAAAAAACAGATCCTCTCGTAACTCGATGGCTTGCCGGCAAAACAATATTTACGTTCCCACGCGCGCTGCACGAGGAAAAACAGTGCGAAAATTAAAAATTCCCGTCACACCGACCCCGGAACGAGAAGAAATGAGTCTAAACGAGGGCCAAATAGTCAACGCGACTCCTGTCGCATTACTAATTAGGCGAAAAACTAAATTTGTATTCAACGCAATAGCCTCTCTGAAAACGTTTTTCGATTGTTTTTTTTTCCGTAGCTTGACTTTGTGTCTTCCTACAATGGTGATTGTTCTACGCGAAGGACATTTTCAAAGAAGGATAAATTAAAAATTTGCGAATTCATTAAAGGTCTTTATGGGGTCTAGCCGTCGAGGGTGAAGTATGAGGGAAGCGCCCTGTACTGATGCATGGGGGCAATTTAACCCGATGAAACGGGGAACCTCTAATTTGGTTTGCGGACAAGAGCTTTAAGGGGTCTTCTCACTTTAGACCCTAAAAGAGGCTATTTTCATGAATTTTTTGATAGATTTATATTATAGGTATTGATATAAAAGTTGTTACACTTAATAAATACACTTCCAAAATAGATTTTTTTTTTAAATGTATGTATTTATGTACCCGAAACAAACTTTAAACGCGTTTTTCTCGAAACAACGCTTTCTGACGGCTTGTTGATAACATCTTCGAAACTACTGAACCGTTTCTTATGTAATTTTACCCATATATTCAATAGATCAAATATCAGCATTCAGCATATCAAAGATTTTTTTCAAATTTTCATATTGACTATTTTTTGCCAAAAACGGTGAAAAAACACGTTTTTGTTGTTGTTTTTTTTTTCGAAAAATGTCCGCCATTTTGGTATTTATGCATATATTCAAAATCTTATCATAAGCGTTATAGCCATTAAAATGCTGAATATAAAACCGTTTGATTTTTTTGTTTCGGATGATCCATTTCCGAGATTTCATCAACAGCGCAGACCGAAATTATTTTTAGAAAATTTTTTTAACTACCATTTTCGTCTTTAAATAGTGACTTAAATAAATAAAAACAATTTTTTTATGTATTTATTAAATGCAACAACTTTTATGTCAATATCTATAATATAAACCTGTCAAAAAAATTCATTCAAATAGCCTTTTTAGCGTCTAAAGTGAGATGACCCCTGATAGAATTATTTTACGACAACAAATATTATAATTCTTGGGTTAGTAGCGTAAGGTCTATTTGAAAAATCTGTTTCTAAAGAAAAACGATTTTATCTTTTAGAAACCCGTTTTTGACGTTTTGAAAATTTTACAAAGCGTCAAATTTATGAGTGAGAAGAGTAAACAAAATTGGCGAAAAACGGAAATTTCGAAGCTCTTGAGAGACCACTAAATATTCATTGACCGTCTAGAGCTTTCGCGAGGTTAATTTAAAAATTATAAAGCGGAAAATTCATGGGTGAGAAGTGAAGGGAAAAATCTACTGTTTTATGAAAATTTGAATTTTTGGGAAGCTTGAGCGACTTCTAAATATTTTTTGACCGCTCGCAGCTTTCGTAACAATTATTTTTTCTTTAAAGAAGACAATTGGATGGTGAGAAAAAGGGAAAAAAATAGAGCTCAAATTTGTGCCACCCTATTGCAAAGCCTAATTAATACGTTCGCACACTTAACAACCCTTCGGTCGGTTTTAATTGAAAAAAATCCGGGATACAGTTTAAACATTTTTTAATGTGTCTGCATAATTATAATTCGGAAAGAATAAAATCGAATGCGTGTAAAAAATTATTGAAAACTTTCAATTTTTGGAACGTGAACATTTTATTTGAAATGCATCCAGGTGAAAATGACCTAGTGTGTCAACGTCCGGTTAAAAACGTTAATACTTTCATAACGGTGCTGTGAATCCTCATTTTCACGGTACCAATGGTTAGTCTGATAACTACTCGAACCGTACTTATTTTTTCAGCTCTGTGGTAGCTTTTTTTAGCAGATATTAATAATATACTGAAAAAAGGTCGGGAGTTTTCCATAATCGTAATGTCCACAACATGCGTCGAATTTCCAATTGTTTGCTCTAAAAACGGTACTGTGAATCGTATCCAAACTGCACAGGATAATCAGCAAAGGGATTATACACTTCCAGAATTTTTTTTAGCGCGGTGGTATCAGTTCGACCTGGTCCCATAATAACCTTAAGAAAAATAATGAGCTTGCTTAGGTTTACTCAATTGCTTGACAAGTGCTTACTTATAAACGGATAGCCATTGTACTTGTACTCGAGGTGATACGAAATTTGTGCTTTAGCCAAACTCAAAATCTTAGGTCCAGCCATTTTCGGAAGTGGACGAATTTTTCGGAATGAAACAAGCTCCGAAGGCCGCAACATTAAGGGGTTAGGTCATAGTATCGGGTATAAAATCATGTGCGAATTTAAAAAAAAATTTCGTATGAAAAAGTGACTTATAAAATTAATTACACATCTATTTAGTATGAATTTTATTAATTTTATAAAATTAGTTACATTTATTGATTTTATAAAATTAATTACATTTATTAATTTTATAAAATTAATTACACATCTATTTAGCGGTTAGAATTTGTTTATGTACGAAATGGCTGACTACTAATATTTTCTTTTGTTATCTTTTTTTAGGCGCTCCGCAGCGTGACATTTAGCAACCACAATTTTTACCTAGAACAAAAAACAAAAATTATCAGAAGTACGTACGGAATTTAAAAAATATCGTTTTATCAAAAAGTTGTAGGTATTTGAATGGAGTTGTAGGTATTTTAATGAATTTTCAGTGAAAAATGTCGTATAAAACTGCTCATAAAATGAACAGTTATCGATTAATCAGAATTTCCGTGCGTACTTCTCTGCGAAATGCAATTAGGAAACTAACTTTTAAATTTGAAGTAAATCGAGTGAAAATTGTTGAAGTTATTTCTCACGCCAATTGGAAAAAAAGCTGGTTCGAGAAAAACGCGTTTAAAGTTTTAGGTACTCTATGGCCGTGCCAGAGGTGGACTTACGTTATACGCTTAAAGTCGGTGAAAAAAAATGTTCTCGCTATAAATCGAATATTAACTTATTCTTTTGACGATAAAGCACCGTTTTATCGAAAAAAAATGATTTTTTGGAAATTCTACTGTGGCCTTACCCCTTAAAGAGCGCAAGACTAAAAAACCACTGCTCTTCGCCAGAACCCGAACACCTTTCGAAACAGTTAAGTGCCGATTGGCCAATGATGCAGTAGAGCCCATACTGGGATCGGTGACCGGTCAGCCACGCAATTGAAACCTAATATAGTCGCCTGCCTCAGCACAGATTTTCCACAGTTTCCCTGTGCCCTCGTGCAAGTGCGCGACAATAGTGCAAGAGTAAAAGATTGACTGCGGATCAAAGTGAAGTGATGAGACCGTATAAGGCCACAAGGGCATGCGAAAGAACATTGGGAATGCAAAATAGTCCAAGGGCCACATTATCGTTTTAATAGTTGGTCAAAAAATAGAATATGCCATCGGTTATTTGTATATTATCGTACAGTCGTGAGGCAATTCGATCAACACTCATATTCATCCCACGAGCATCAGGCTGCATCCCTAGAGTCCCTGGATAAAGTCGCTCGACGAGGTACTTGAAATATCACGAGAACCTTATCTGAACTTTTTAAACTCCTTACGCAGTCAACTCTGAATATATACAAGTCTTCCGTACTCGAGAGGATACACTTTCATGCTCCAACTTTCCGACGAGATGCAGCGCATATGCTGCGCTGAATTTTACGAGGCAGAATAATACTTTGGAACTTGCGGCCCTTCTTCTTGCCACTGGATCCATCACCTCTTAGAATAGGTACTCTTACGGTGCGTCAGTCCGTAAAGAAATACTCACATGCCACAATTTTTAACAGTGCAAAGAGATTTCCCGAGTGAAAGACGTATCTTTCACTCGGGAAATCTCTTTGCACTGTGTTACGACTCATCACCGCCTAGCCACAAGCTAGTCAAGTTTAAGTTTCGAATCACCATTAGCAAACCGTTGAAGCTATTGACTACCCAGGCTTGTAACGCTTTGGTCGTCTAGTCACAATACAAAAAATTAGATGGTGACTAGATAGAAATAAATATCCCACGGCTGCACAATATTTTTAACATAGCCATGACTTAGTTCTTTCCGCTAGTGACGGAAAACAAAACAATAGATGATAACTAGAGCAAAAAAATCCTGCGGCTATATACATATTTTTTCTTGAATTTTTTTTGCACTTTATTCACATCGTTGCACCCTTTTACGAGATTCTTCGTTATTCATTAATTACGGTTATGATATTTGCGCTGTGAATATATTGATAATTCAATTTTTAATATACCACTAAAACGCTTACGCGTAGCGTGGTTTCAATCCCAGGACTTCTGGGTGATGTTTTACTTGTTCAATGTCTGCATTTTCATATCGTCTACATATATTACAATACACAAAGTTGGATTATTGAAAAGTGGGTGGATTAACAAATGTAAATAACACAATCGGATCAATAACTCAATTTCGTTCGCATTGAGAGTGATAATCCTATAGGATTACATAACCATAATTTGTATTTGCGCGATCATTTATTCTGGCTAGTAGGGCCGCAGTTGGCTAGTGCTGGCTAGGTCATCGCGAGAGACCGACTCGAGGATTTTTTTTCACTCACCACGCCATCTGTAACTCAAGTTGCCTAGCCGGCCATGAGCCAATCGCTCAATGGAACTACCCGTAGGCACATAACCTCACTTTGTCATTTGTAACCAAGATCGGCTGAGCAGTGACTGGTCAAGGGGTGCATGGCCACCGTAAGCTAGTGTTGGCCAGATCATGGTGAGATACCCACTTGAGATTTTTTTCCCTCGCAGCGCCATTTAAAACTGAAATTGGCTAGCCAGCCATGAGTCATTCACTAGATCAGGGTTTCCCAACGTGAGGTCCGCGAGCATGTCCCAAGGAGTCCGCGGACAACATGGATAGAGATACAACATTGACGAACGAGGCCTAGAGGATCCGTCCTTAAAGGGGGGAGAGAGGTCTTGGGATCCGCCGTTGAAAAAGGTTGGGAAAGGCCGCTCTAGATGATAGTACGTGCAAGTCACATAACCTCACTGTGTCATTCGTAACCGTAGTTAACTCGTCCAGTACGGCCTAGTTAGTAGGTGAATTTTTTAATTTAACGCAGCGAAATCTATAGTGACAATCGATTGTGCAGTGAATAGACAAGGGCTGGATAACAAAATATCAAGAATATTACTAGCTCATAGTGAGACAGCCATTAGTTAGTTGATGTCAGGGCAGTATTACGATATCTGTGGCCCCAAGTTTTGGTCATGCAGTCTTCATATTTGGCCCAAAATAAGACTTTTTTCAAGAATACAAAAAATCGAAATTCGGCTTTTAAGGGGGTGAAACAGGGGGTTGAAAGTCGAAGCATTATTATGTTTGTGGTTCCCAATTTTGACCATGCAGCGACCATATTCGATAGAAAATGCGACTTTTGTGTGTGTGGAATCGTTGGGTGGGTCTGGAGCACCTTCGATGTGTGTGTGGAATCGTTGGGTGGGTCTGGAGCACCTTCGATGTGTGTGTGGAATCGTTGGGTGGGTCTGGAGCACCTTCGATGTGTGTGTGGAATCGTTGGGTGGGTCTGGAGCACCTTCGATGTGTGTGTGGAATCATTGGGTGGGTTTGGAGCACCTTCGATGTGTGTGTGGAATCGTTGGGTGGGTCTGGAGCACCTTCGATGTGTGTGCGGAATCGTTGGGTGGGCCTGGAGCACCTTCGATGTGTGTGTGGAATCGTTGGGTGGGTTTGGAGCACCTTCGATCTGTGTGTGGAATCGTTGGGTGGGTCTGGAGCACCTTCGATGTGTGTGTGTGTGTGTGGAATCGTTGGGTGGGCACGATTACGATGCCCACCCAACCAAAATAATACAACCTACTTTTGTTGTATTATTGACAAAGAACAATGATGCAATCACCCTTCTGGGAAGCTGAATTTCAGAGGATTTGACGAAAAAATATGATGTTTAACAACGTTCCAAGCTCCCGTTTATCCCGTTACAAATCGTGTTTCAATGAACTACCTAACTTTTTGAAAATTACTTGTTTTCTAGAATGTTTACGCCGAATTCTAAAGAAATCTACCCAAAAAATACTCCGCCTCATTAAAAATTTAAAACCTCTGTTGCACCCCCTTAAAAGCCGAATTTCGATTTTTTGTATTCTTGAAAAAAGTCTTATTTTGGGCCAAATATAAAGACTGCATGGCCAAAACTTGGGGCCACAGATATCGTAATATCCCCGATGTGAGCTTAATGGGCAAGCCAGTTACTAGGTCGCAGCTCAGACCGGCTGGCACAATCACTACTGGGTTTACTAGTTAGCATTTTTATTGTAACGCAGTGACATCTACAGTGAAAATCGATTGTGCAATGAATAGACAAGGGCCGGATAACAAAACATTAAGAATATTACTAGATCATAGCGAAGCAGTAATTGGTCAGTTCGGATGACCTGAATCGAGCGAGCCAGTTACTAGGTCGTAACTCAGACAGACGGACGCAATTTCTACTCGGATCACTACCTGTTTGAAAAAAAAAACGAAGCTACGTTTGGTAATACGGGCAATGAAACTAGGTCCCAATAGAGGGTTGCCAGCTGTGCGTTCCTATATTAAAAGACCTAAACAAATAGCTCAATTGAAGACCCAGAAAAACTCTTTACTCGTCCATTGGTATTTCTACCAGTGCCAAGTGACTCTACAAATGACATTGGAGAACTGCAGATTTTGCAGGACTTCCCGTCATATTCGCAAATACATTCTTGCACGTATCCACTATTCTCACTAGGGAACCATTAATCATGATTTCCCATGAGCTTTCTCATGATTGCCTTCACTGCGAATCCACGTTCGAAATGATTCTCTAATAAATTGCTCCTCGTAGTACAAATTGTAAATTTCGTGAGTGTTCCAGATCAAGATTGAGTGTTTCCCGAGTCACCGGTTACATTTCGCGCTTGGAGTGTTTGACAAATTTTGAGAGCACTGGCCGCGACAGAGAGGACACCAATTTCATAAATGAGATCGCAGGTGGTCGGGCGGTATAGTTTCAGTCCTATCCCATAGCAGTACTGTTGTTATCAAACGATCCGGAGAATGATTTACGAGGACTGGCTCATCCCCTGCCGCTGGAATTCGTTCCATCATGGACACAGTTATATGAACTTATTAATCACCCTTGTATATGTCCAGTAGAGAAGTTTACTCCAGCACCGGAGTTTACATCTGCTCGCATTCTACTGCAAACAAATGCTTTCAGGTGCTGCTGATTTTACGCAAAAAAAAGAGCAACCACTTCCAAATTCTCTGTAAACTATCATTCTCCTCTTTGCAAACCTAATGATCAATTTATCGCTGTATCGTGCTGCAAACGTTTAATGAAAAAAACTGATGTAAAAAAAGAGGCAACCGACAAGGATGGGCGGTCGGGGTTCAGCTCGGGCGGTCCTTCGAGTTAAGGGGCTCTACGAATGTGAACGCTGCAAATTTGGGTGATTTTCGGGAATTTTTTGAAAGAAAAGTACTCAATTAAATGTGTCGGAAAATTAAGAATATATTTGGCTATATTTGAGCTATATTAAATAATTTTTTCAAAGCAAAATATTGAGACCTAAGCGACTTCCCGTGCAGAAATGTGACCTGGCATTCCCGACTTTACGTCTGGTCCAGGCCTGGCTTGGCTCGTCCGATTTACCTAACCGGGCCCTTTTGTAAAACAGACTAGGAATATCCCAAAACCTTTTCCTGGGGAGAACATTGACATTTCCTAAATATTAAATCCCAACCTATTATTAAATAATACTTTTTGCGTCATCAAAGATATTAATAATTGAATATAATAATATGATTACATTCATTGTAATTGTATACTCCGTTTTATAATCATATTATTTTCTTTACGAATAATCGACGCCTGACAATGCTATAATAAAGAATAAATTATGATAGTCAACGAAAATTATATGCTGATATGATGGAGGAGATAATTACAATAAATGTAATCACATTATCACGGTGAATTATTAATATCTAGAGTACGACGCCGACGTTATTTTTTTTTTTTTTTTTTTTTTTTCATTTTCTTGTGCTCCATATATCAACAAAAGTAATTTTGAGGTTGGTTTTATCGACATTTCCTGGTCATTTACTGCTTCTTCTCCGACTCGTTCCTGATCAGTTCCTGATCTACTCCCTACTACTTTCCTGGTCATTTTCCGCTTGTTCCCCGGCCCGTTCCTGATTAGCGCCCAAGAAAGGGAACAGCGGATCGGGACCTAACCTTAGACCCGTTACATTGCGAGCCTATTCCAGGGTGAAAGGCCCGAACAAAGCCTGATATTATCTCGGGAAGGCAGATCAGGGGCAGTACGTTTTTCCCGACTCAAATTTATACACGGGTTATGCGCTTCGGAGGCGCGAAAAAAAAGTTCCTCCACTGCTGACATGATTCCGGCGGATTGAGTAGCTGAAACCAAAAAAATTCGTTAAACTCGAAGGTATTTCATGTACAATGACGTAGGATTTTCGAAAAATATCAAAATCTAACAAAATGGCGTAATTATGAAAAAAGTATATCTTGTTGTCTATAAAATGGTCGTTTTTTCAATGCCAAAACGTCAATTTTTATGCAATAAAACATATCCTACGTCATTGTAGAGTAAATATATTCCCGACTAACCAAGTATCGCAAATGTACCGCTCATGTGGAGAGCGCCGTACCGGCCCTGTTACCACCTCGTACGTACGGACGGTACGTCGTACATTATCGGTACGTCGTACATTACCGGTACGTCGTAAATTACCGGTACGCCGTACGGTTCGCGGTACCGCCAATGTACTAATACGGTACCGGTACAGTATCGCCACCGTGGAGCCACCGTGCACTGCAGTACGGTGTAACTCCACGGTAGCGATACCGTGGAGGTACGACTACGGTGGTATCCCGTGCCCGTACATTACCGGTATTATGGGGTACGGCGTACTGCACATTTGCGGTAAGCTGTACTAATGGTACGCTTGGTTAACTGGGTTCAAGAGTACACAGTTCAAATTTCAAGTCAATTGGATAATTGCTCTTTGAGTTACAATTTTAGCCAATTCGAAAAATCTCATTTCGAGAAAATCGCGTTTAAAGATTTAACTATCGGTTTGTCGCCTACGAGCGGTTGCTTTTTAGAAAGCTGCCATTCGGGGAGTATTAGAGATACGGCCTAGAAATGTTCACGGGATATTCTTAAAAGTATAAACTGTTGAAAAAGGCAAAAAATCGATTTTTTGAAAGTGTCACACTGGTATAGTCACACGCTAAGCAGCGTTGTGCATAGCGGATACTCGGAGCGGTAACCGCTTAGTCGTGTACCGGCTGGCGCTTCAACCAGTGCGCGGAAGGCCAATACTTCTGACAAGTGGAGGTTGCAAGGTCGATCTCTCCGATTTCGATAAAATTTTGCATGCTTGTAGAATGGGTACAAATAGGCGACACGTATTTTTTTATATCTGCGGAACCCGATTTTTCACGGGTGAAACGCACCCCCGAAAATAGGGGTGTTTTCCGTTTTTCGGCGATAACGTTATCGTTCTCATGGCCAATGTATAGTACACGAAAAAATAAACATTGTTGCAATTTGAATTTTTTTCATATCTCGTACCGTTAAAACGTTATCGACGAAAGACGAAAAACACCCCTATTTTCGAGGGTGCGTTTCACCCCTGAAAAATAGGGTAGAAACCGCGCTTAAGATGACTGTGGTGCCAATGGAAGCTAGGTTAGGTTAGCGAAGTGCGGGTAGGGATTGATAACAAAATAATTCAATTGGGAAGGGCAATGCGTAAAAATCCGCAAGCGTATTGGAGCTCAGGAAATAATATATAAAAAAGGAGACTAAAGACAGAACGAAAAAAAACGCGAATTAGACCATTAGTACAGTTGTGGTGTCGCTGAAAAACCCCGGAATCAGAGAAAATTAGAAGAAGGCTAGTTTTTGACAGGTGATTTTGTAGGTGCCGCGGGTGCTAAATCCAAGTTTACCTTAATTAAAATCGGGGTGTAAGGTTTTTTTAGGCGATTAAAGGAGATCAAGGTGGATTAATGCCAAACTACAAGCCCTACGAGTTCGGTGCCGTGAGACAAAATGTGCAGAAAAATCTGGGCTTTAGTTTTGTCCACAGCGCCGAAGTCGTGGAAGTTCATTTTGGGAGTGCAAAAGTGGGGTGAAATTTTGAAAAATCAGTTTTAATTCAATAACTCTTTAGAAAAAAAATCGTACACTTTTTGTTCAAATGGAAACGTTGTAGCCCTTGAAAAGACGCATCGATCGAGGTTTTGATCATCACTCTCCCATAATATCTTGACCCCAGAAAAATGATTAAAAAAACAAACAAAAAAAATTGTTTATTGAATAACTCAAAAACAATCGGTTTTTCGGGTATGGTTGAAATCTACGAAATGTAGAGAATAATTTTCTGTATATTTTCGGTGCTATAGACCATCCTTGAATTTTCACTTTCCAACCCCTCTCGGGGGTTGAAAAATCAAAATCAAATTCTGGGAAAACTATTGACCGCACGAATTCGCCGCCGTGGAAGAATTTGTAGCTTGAACCCTCAGCTACATTTTTGTCCACAGCGCCAAACTCGTACCTCTTTATTTTCGGTCAATAGTTTTCCCAGAATTTCCTTTTGAATTTTCAACCCCTTCAGAGGGGTTCGAAAAAGCAAAATTCAATGGTGATCCATAGGAACGAAAATATAGAGAACATTATTCTCTACCTTTCGTACGTTTAAACCATCCCCGAAAAATCGATTGTTTTTGAGTTATTCAGTAAACAACGTTTTTTGTTAATTCTTCAACAATTCTCTTGGGGGTGAAGATATTATTGGAGAGGGATGATCGAACACTCGATCGACGCGTCTTTTCAAGGGCTACAACGTTCCCATTTCAACAAAAATTGTGTGATTTCTTCCTAAAGAGTTCTCGAATGAAAACTGATTTTTCAAAATTTCACCCCACTTTTTCACTCCCAAAATGAAGTTCCGCAACTTCGACGCTGTGGACAAAAATAAAACCCGGATTTTTCTCAACATTTTGTCTCCCGGCGCCGACTTCGTGGGGGTTGTAGTTTGGCAACAATCCACCCCTATCCCCTATAAAAAAAACTACACCCCGATTTTTGGGCAAACTTGGTTTTAGCACCCCGGCACCTACAAAATCATTTGTCAAAGAAACTAGCCTTTTTCTAATTTTTTCTGATTTCAATATACAGCACGACTGTATTACATTACCAGTGACGTTTGTAAATATTAAATGGTGATTCGTGTAAGCGGCAATTATCGAAGATTACACAAGATCACACGAAAATGGAAGAATCAATTTCATCACATCCGGATTCAAGTTGAACAATGTATGCATGCGTATGGGAAATAATAAAGGGTATGACTACACGTTTTGGAATCGTTGTCGTGTTAATGGAAATAAAAGCATCGCGTGACTCGATAATATATCCGCGATGCTAATGCAAATAGGGGACGATCGAAACCAATCTATTTTCCTCTCACTCGTACACTCTCTCGCCATTTCTCCCTCCGCCTCTCGCGCTTCCCCCATTGCTCGCAATACTGTCTCCTGCCAAGTTATTTGCCTATGATTAAAATAAATGATCATATGAAATACCACAGATACTAACGATAAATACATACATTACCATAGGTATCTACATACGACAAAATAACTTAACATCGAATTCGCGATGATAGCGAAGCTCGAAATTTCCAAAATCACCGCGAGAACTTTCGCATCGATTCGAACATTGAATTATTCAGGACGGGTGAATAAACACATATTCGACTGTATGCGATGTATAAAACCGTCTCTTTTCTTTCCGGCTACCGCTCTTTTTCCCTCTCACTCTCTGCCTCGATACCCCGACGATGAATATTTAGCAGTGTGCTTATTCGCATCGTGATCGTACACAATTTGCGTATCGGGTCCCCATACCATCGAGATTGTACTCGGTTCAATTTTTTCTGTCCTCACCCTCCATCTGTACATACTATGGTTGGAATGTCAATGTATCTCTCGTTTACAGCAAATTGGGGACGAAGAAACTGTCGAATTTCCGAATGCACGAAGAAAGTCGACGTTTCCGTAAAAATAAATCAAGTAACGCTCGCCCGAACAGATACGAAATTTTCGAAATTTCACTTTAATTGGCAAAATTATTCGATCCTTTTTTCTCCGTGCCTTTTTTCAAAGGTTTTTGAATATCTTGTATACAATCGCAGCAAATTTTTTTCGTGGATTTTGGACCTATTGGCCCTGTTGGAAAAATGGATTTTATTGACATTGACATTCTTGCGAATACCTAAAGCTCATTGAGACCATTTTCCATAAATACTGAAAATGTATATTGTTCTGTAATTTGTTCACAATACTGTTTCATTTTTTTGAGTAAATGCAAAGATTATTCATTATTATCTTCATTGATTGATTTATTGTTAATCTCACTAACAAGGAAAGGTCGCAAGGTCGAACTCTTCGATTCCGATGAAATTTGGCATGTTTGTAGAATGGGTAAAAATAGGCGACACGTATTTTTTTATATCTGCGGAACCCAATTTTTAAGGGGTGGAACGCACCCTCGAAATTAGGGGTGTTTTTCTGAAATTTATTGTTATCTGCATCGTTCTCATCTCCAATGTATAGTACCCGGAAAAATAAATGTTATTGCAATTTGATTTTTTTTCATATCTCGTACCGTTTAAACGTTATCGACGAAAAACAAAAAAATACCCCTATTTTCGAGGGTGCGTTTCGCCCCTTAAAAATCGGCTTCCGGAGATATAAAAAAATACGTGTCGCCTATTTTTACCCATTTTACAAACATGCCAAATTTCGTCGAAATCGGAGAGTTCGACCTCGCGGCCTTTCCTTGTAAGAGATTAATTCATTATTAGTCTCCTTGGGGGATTAACTTACTTCTAATCTCTTACTCTGATCAATTATTGATCAACCTTTATTAATTAAATATATTCATAGATATATAAATAGAATTTACGGTAGTTGATAAAAAGAACATGACTATTTCGTTCGACACCGATTTGTTCAGTTGTCCAAATTCTAATTTCTTGATTGCTATAATACCTGCAGTTTTAATAAAATAATGGATTTTGTGCCTAAATAAATGAATGAGTTTGGGTGGCTAAAGAGCAAAAGGGAATACGAGA
Organism: Ophion obscuratus; assembly: GCA_964007375.1. Lineage (NCBI taxonomy): Eukaryota > Metazoa > Arthropoda > Insecta > Hymenoptera > Ichneumonidae > Ophion > Ophion obscuratus. Next base: position 31,535,871 of record OZ023320.1, on the reverse strand, counting down.
GAGAGAGAGAGAGAGAGAGAGAGAGAGAGAGAGAGAGAGAGAGAGAGAGTCCATCGTAATGTCGAGAGAGCGCCTGGGGTGGCCTCCGAAAATGGTAAAGTTTAGCCGCGCAATCACCTCGAATTTCGGATTTAATTATATCTCTTCAAAAGTTAATACAAGCTCTGTCCTTCGCTCGCGTACTCTGCTGTATCACCGATCATGTACCGGCACGAGGATTTCTCATTAAAACTGCAAGTGAATTGTATAGGTTCTCGGTAACACAGCACGTTCTATTAGCGTTTCAATTTCGAATTCAATCCTCCGTGTTTTACTTGTTTCTTCTCAGACCAACACCGACCTTTTCGCACGAATCACGACAAAGTCTATTATTTCCAAATTGGATCATTCACTCGATTTTTGCAAATTTATAGAGACAAACTCAATGGCTCACATGATTCGTCGTTTGAAAAACACGACCTTAATTTTCATGAAAGTTTTGTGCGAAATTTACAATGTAATTCCATGCAGGATGAAGCAAACGATAAATTGGAAAATGCATTTCAAGAAGTTTCGACAATGCATGATTCAGCTTTAAGAAATATCTTGTAGAAACACACTTTTATTTAACGTACTAAGAAATAGAAAATAATTTTGTTTACCAAGTCACCTGTATGTGACTACAAATTGGGGTGCTCAACTGTTTAAATGTTTAATAAATTTGATCAATTCAGTTTTATTAAACGTATTTAATTTAGCACAAAAGTAATTACAGAAATTATTATTACCCGTTTATACTGAGTTTCGAGTTCAGGATTTTTATTTACGAAATAAAAAGGAAAATACTCAGAAATGAAATACTCAGTTTCAGGATTTTTATTTAAGAAATAAAAAGGTTACTGTCAATTAAATACAGATTATATGTTAACGGATTTATGGATATTGAAGATTATATGTCTAAATTTTGAGCGCTCCAATCTTTTATTTATAGTCACATATAGGTGACCTGGTGAAAACAAATGATTTTCTACTTTTTAGTCTTTAATTGATTTGAGTAGTTAGTAGTCACTAGTAATTTACGAGTGTACGAGTTTGTACGTTACCGACATGGAGTGCTCGTAAAATAAAAGTAACAAAGACTAATTAAGATTGAGCTTACGACAAATTGGTGCATATAAACTTTGCACATGCAAACACAGTTGGCTACGAATTTGTTTGTATGTATAGTTAGATTTTATATGGATAATTAGATATCGCTAATTTTTTTTTTTTTACATGAAGAATTGAACATTTTATGGATATAGAAATTGTCGTATGGACCCAATTGGATTCCCGTACTAGTCTCTCTTTCCTGGTAGGGATCCAATGGGTCATCGCATTGGATCACTATACTAAAACGTCACGCTCGAACATTGGATCCTAATCTCCCAATTGGAATCGAATTTACGAATTCTATTTGAATCCTAAGGGATTCCCACTTTATCGAATAGAATCCGATACGATTTTTGATGGTTCCCATCGAATTCTGTACGTCGAATTTTCTAAACGAAATATATAGATATTCAAAATGAGTGGATCTTAAAAAAGTATAAATTCTATCTCAGAAAAATTATAAATCGTTTAAAAAAGTATACCTTATGAGATAGTCTGCCCAGTAATAATCGTCACCTTAAGCAGATCGCTCGACTTTGCAAATTTATGGAACTCAACTTGGAAAGTGAGTAGAAGATATTTTTAGTCATTCTTAATCATTTTTTTATTACGAAGAAGATACATCCTTGTGAGATTCCCGTGCCTGGTATAGTTTTCGAGAAAATATTTCGTAAAGGTTATAAGACGCTATTGTACGGGTGATCGTCATGCCGCCATGATGGTTGGTCTAGTAATCGCCATGTGAACGTCCCACTAATCGTCACATACGTTCCAACTGCTTTGAGGCCTCATACAGGATTTTCGGCGCATGGGCCGACATAATTTTTTGGGGGATCGAGGGGGTTCATTCGCTGGTTTTTTCACCCTTAGACCCTATGTCCTAAGTGTCGCGGTAATTGAGATAAGATTTTTTTTTAATTACCCGAAATTTTGCCTTCAAATCGTCATAACTTTTTTGTTTGCGTTTATAATATCACGAAATACTTTTGTTGTATTCTGAAATGTTTTTTTTATTATAAATAAATCACTATTTGATACAATTGGTTTCTAGAAAATGACCCGTGAGCTTCCGAAGTCTTCAAAATGCGTAAATGCATGAAAAATATCAACGTCAAAATTCATTATAAAAAAAAATATAAACTATTTTGAACTTGCCTTTGTTTCAAAAAGTTCTCTAGTTTATACCCTTTCCAACGGTATGATACATGCCATAGAAATCAATCATTATGTGGTTAAAAATAAAGCGAATAAGGTTTCTTTGTAATGAATTTAGAAGTTGAAATTTTTTGGAAACGAATAAAAGCCCCTTTTTAGTCGAAAATGCGGCTTTTTTCAAAATGGGGTCAAATTTGCAAAAAGAAATATTTTTTAATAATCGTGTGTCGTTCGGTAGCAAAACTCATGTAGATTAGAGGGAAAAAAAATGTTTTCTGGGTGCTCATGTGCGTCTCTAACGAGTCCGCCCGTGGAGGGCATCAGAAAAGTGCGTTCTCTTTGGAGCTCTATTTTGTATATTTCGGAAAAATAAAAAATTAGTTTGAGAACCTATGTATATGTAAAATAAAACCCTCTTAATCTCGATAGTGGCTTTGTTAGTATTTTTTTTAATCCCAAAAAGCCTTTTCTAACGCTTAACATTCATACTAAATAGATGTGTAATTAATTTTATGAGTGAATCACTTTTTCATGCAAAAAAATTTGAAATTCGCACATGATTTTACACCCGTTACTGTGGCCTAAGGCCTTACTCGCGAAAGGATATTTTTCGGAAGATCCAACAAGTTCCGATTGTAAATTTTTAATAAACATTCGCCATCGACGTAAATTGGGAAATAGGGCAAAATCCACTTGGATTCCAATGTGGATTCCCTACATGTTCCCTACTGGGGACTTTCTGCACGAGAACTCTCCATATATCGATCAGACGCGACCAAGCGGTCACCCACCCAAGACCGTCGCCCCACTGCTGTCGGATTAATAACAAACAAACTTTTGGATGGTCTATTATAAAAACTCATTGCCGAAGAAAGTATCCAAAAGTTTTGTCAACCCCTCACGCTCGGAACGAAGTGTCGTTAAGTCAAATCACGCCTGCAGCAAGATAAAATGTGCCGTGATAAAAAAAAATCCGTCGAATAGAAAGAAAATAAAAAAATCTTGAATGTCTCGATTAATCCATCCTTTTTCCGCGTGATATTCAAGCCTCCATTTCGAATACCACATCGTGCATGAAAATTCAGAGTCACGATGTTCCAAGCCCCTTAATCCCCGATGTCCGAAGTGAAAAAAAAAACTCCGCCATTCGAGCGAACTGCAACAAAAGGGGCGAAGAATTCCAGTCGAGGATTCGATAACGAAACAACCGAATGCTCGTTAAAAAAAATGATAGAGCGGAGAGAAAGAGACTATCGATGTTTCTCGGTGTTTTATTTTTTTTATTGACGAATCGACCGCAGTAGGGCGGAGAAAACGAGATAAAAAATTTGATTGTTCTGCCGGCCGCGTCATCAACGATAAAAACATATATCGCGACCTTTCTCGTTCAGTTTTACGCTAGGTGTTGCAGACTTGTACGAGTAAAAAAAATATTACAGCTTCGATCCTCAAGCCGACAATAGCTACCGAGATTTGGTCGTGTTCCGCATATGCGTGTGCTGTACAGCATATGTACAGTGTGTGTACAGCCCCATTATTTTTTCGGGAAAACATGAATTTCAACGGTCTGCTAATTCGTCGCCGATCTCCGTCAATAGTCAAGGCTTCTCTGGCTTCGCGGCCTCTCGTTAAAAAAAAACCTTCAATGCGAAGAACTGCGTTCGAATCTGCGTTGCTCAAATTTAGTTTGTTTATTTTATTCGCGTAGTTGTCACAAGCATTTCGTTGTTGGTGAAAAAAATTCCTCCGAGGAGTATTTACACGAGACTCTTCATAATGTGCATTCATTGACATCGACGTTCGTTAAGCTGCGTTGGCCGGGGCCAATACTCGGATGGGTGACCGCTGAGCCGTGCAATGGCTCGCGGGACGACTACTGAACGAGGACACTTTTACTGAGATTCCAACGATAACACGAGGGAAACTCGATACCAAAAGAGCTGGGCTTTATCGGCACGGGTTTTTCGCAGTTTCCCTGTGCCCTCGTGCAAATGCGATGCAGTATAGTGCGTTGGAAAAGGGTGACTCTGGGGAGGTCTTTGAGTAATTGGAAATAGTGGAAAGTGTCATGAAAAGCCACAGGGGTCGGATCCTAATAGCCCGTCAGGGGGTATGAACAAACATTCGAAGTAACGATAATAATCAAAAAGGCCTTTTTCATTAATTTTTTTAAAGAAAACTACAAAACTTTTCATCGATCCATATACCATCTTAAAGAACACATCTTGAAGAACTTTCAGTAATTTTTTTATTGAAAAATATTACATTGTTTAGTGGCAAATGGCCGTCAATGAAATAATGTTTTTATATACACGGTTTGCGGTGACCAACATTGCGGCGAAGTGGATCATCTGAAAAAAAAAATACGGACGGATTTAGTCAAATATAAGTATAAACTAATCTTTAATCGAAGGATTTTAAAAAATATTCATTTTTCACAAAATGGCGGACAGTCAAAGTTAATGGTTCGATTTTAACGAAAAAAACGGCCGTTTTTTGGCTATAAAACGGCCATTTTTTCGAAAAAAAAAAATCGAACGATTAAAGACTACATTTGTATGTATTAAATAAGCCTGCAAAATTTCAAAAAGATCGGTTCATTAGTGTTCGAGTAATCTTGGTCACCGACTTCAGAAATGCCATTTTGAGAAAAACGCGTTTAAAGTTTCAATTTCCGGTCGTTTACACAACGGATTCTTCTCTTTCAACGCTCGTATCTCAGTCAATTTTGTTCGGATCGACTTGAAATTTTCAGGACACATTCTCAGATACTTATACTTCAAAAAAATGCAATAAAAAAAATCGATTTTTTTTTCAAAATCGCAAGTGGGGGTAACCGCTTAAGGCCTTAGGCCACAGTAACGGGTATAAAATCATGTGCAAATTCGAAAAAATGTTTCGTATGAAAAAGTGATTAACTCATAAAATTAATTACACATCTTATTTTAGTTTTAAGGCTTTCACGGCTCTTTATGTAATGAGAAGAGTATGTGGCTTCCGGATGGAGGCCGTGTTGAGGATCAGCGTTGTGCCGACGTTTCGCAAACGTTACAGTCTGCATCATCAGGGCTGATGCTCCGATACTGCTCCGGTATCGGAGCTCTCAGCCCTGATGATGCAGACTGTAACGTTTGCGAAACGTCGGCACAACGCTGATCCTCAACACGGCCTCCATCCGGAAGCCACATACTCTTCTCATTAATTACACATCTATTTAGTATGAACATCAAGCTGTTAGAAAATATATATATTTTTTTCGATGTACAAAATGGCCGACTACTCGAAACTTCTCGAAACAGCTTTTTTCCAATTGGCGTGACAAATAACATCAACAATTTTCACTCGCTTTACTTCAAATTTAACAGTGATGTTCCTAATTGCATTTCGCAGAGAAATACATACGGAATTTCTGATTAATCGAAAACTTTTTATTTTATGAGCAATTTATGAACAGTTATAAAGAAATTTTTCAGTGAAAATTCATTTCTTAAGTTCAAATACCTATAACTTTTGAATAAAACACTATTTTTTAAATTCCGTACGTACTTCTCTAGGTATTCTAATATAGATTAACGAAAATTTTTGTTTCTTATCCTAGATAAAAAAATTTGGATGCTAAATGTCAAGCTGCACAGAGCCTGAAAAAAGATAAAAAAAAGAAAATATTAGTGTTCGGCTATTTTGTACATCGAAAAAAATATATACATATTTTCTAACAGCTTGATATTCATACTAAATAGATGTGTAATTAATTTTATGAGTCAATAATTTTGTCATACGAAAAAAAAATGTTGAATTCGCACATTATTTTATACCCGTTACTGTGGCGTAAGGCCATAAAGCACGGAAATTTAATTTACAAAAAGTATACTCCTGTTATCACAAGGATACATATTTCGTTGTTAAGGTTTCGTACCCAAAAGGCAAAACGGAACCCGATTGCTGTCATTCTGCTGTCTGTCCGTATGTCACTGGTCTCTAGCTCGTAAACGGCATGAGTTACAGACCTGAAATTCGGATTTTTGTGTAGAATATTGACCCAAAACCGAATATTTTATTTAACCGAAGCCTTTAACCGTCTAATAGGACGAGATAAATACAAGACGAAACAATTTATCTTCTTCAACCGGTGTATCTACCAGGGGAAGAAAAAGAAGTTACAAATGATCAAAACTATATGGAAGCAAGATTATTCGGACTAATCCTACAGAACTTAGGCGATTGATTTATCAAATTAATGGTATTGAGAATGAAACCACTTTTATATGCGAAAGATGCCAATAATTCGTGTCCCATCATTATCCCAGCACTGTTTCATCTTGCCTCGCATACGGGGTAAGATGGGAAAAATAAAGATTCAATTGAAAACATACATTGCACGGTACAAATCAGAAAGACTGATTTTTTCCTTCCAAAATTAAAAGATTAATAAATGTTGAGTAGTTTAAAAAATAATTAAAGTTGAGTGACTCATATATGTATTTTTTAATTTGAACATGGCCTTAGCGTTATCATCTTGCCCCGACTTTCCCTATATATAATAATTTATTGCATACATAATACGATAAATTTATAATGAAAATATATAAAATTATTGTTATTTAAATATTTACAATACCAAATGACTTATTTTTGCGAGAAAAATTAAAGGCCATAGCCGGGTAAGTAGGGAAAAATTGCCCCCGCATTTTTTCCAGCCAAATTTGGAGTATATTCTGAGGTATAAAAAAAAACAAATTTTCTGAAAATTTCATGCCCGTCAACGCAATGGTTTTAGAAAAATGATTTTTTTTTAAATATCGAAACAACTTTTTTTTTTCCAAAACGGCACAGTGGATCGATTAGATTTTTTTGTTGGTACTTGTCCCGATCAAACGTGTTAAGAAATAAAATCATAGAACATCTTGCGAAAGATTAAGGTTTGAAAAAAAAATGTTCCTTGTTTAATTATTTTTTACTATAATCCACTTGGGGTACAATAGCGAAAAATGTTTCATATAATCTTTGGGCACCTTATTAGATTATATAATTTTTTCAAAATAATCGGTATGGTACGCCACAGTGAAAAAAAAGAAACAAACTTTATTGATATATTTTAGTTATATAACTAAAATATATCAATAAAGTGTGTTTCTTTTTTTTACTGTGACGTACCAAGCCGATCATTTAGTCACATATCAGACTTTATTGATATATTTTAGTTATATATCTATATAACTAAAATATATCAATAAAGTGTGTTTCTTTTTTTTCAAACCTTAATCTTTCGCAAGATGTTCTATAATTTTATTTCCTAACACGTTTGATCGGAACAAGTACCAAAAAAAATCAAATCGATCCACTTACCGTTTCCGGAAAAAAATGTTGTTTTGATATTTAAAAAAAATCATTTTTCTAAAACCATTGCGTTGACGGGCATGAAATTTTCAGAAAATTTGTTTTTTTATACCTCAGAATATACTCCAAATTTCGCTGGAAAAAATGCGGGTGCAATTTTTCCCTACTTACCCGGCTATGGCCTTTGCAAACGTGTTTGCAAATTTAAAAAAGCCCGTAGATCGTAGATTTCATTGATTTTTTTTCGCCTCCCCTTTGTCTGCGAAAAATGTGAAAATATTAGCCATTGGCTGCTACCGACTCCAAAAATAAGTCATTTGGTATGATAAATATTAAAATAACCAAAATTTTATATATTTTCATTATTAGCTTACGGCAGGAGTATACAAAGCTTTTTTTAGCTATCATCCCCCTCTATAGCTTCAGTCAGGTACTACCTAAGAACTAAAACAGAAAAAAAAACATTACCTAATTAAATATCTAGTTAAAAAAAAGTGACCTGGTCATATGTATGGAACCCTGATAGAGCAATGCCCGAATCGCACTTGGCAGGTTTTTTGCCGTTGGTAATAGAAAATGTGATAGAAAATAAATCGGGCAAATTGAAAAATCTCTGCCTATTTGTCAGAAACATCGTTGACGACATTGCCCAACCAGACAGGAAAATCGCCCGAATAATTTTCGTACGTGAATGCCCGATATCATATAAAGACCGCGGCAGTTCCGAGGTCTCGATCGTTAAAGGCGGCAGAGTGGAAATAACGATGATGCTTTTTCACTGTGAGCTTTTTGGTCTCCCGACTCTGAGGATACTTGAAGTTTGGACCAAAGGGTTAACTGTAATTGTAAGGGGTCCCTGCTGGTGCCTTGATATCGTCGAGCCATGCGAAGCATTGCTCATTCAAAAGCCCCTTTCATTTCGCCCACGCCTACATGACTCTATATAGCTATACTTTCCTAGGAAAACGCTATTTCCCACGAGGTTAATTATAAAGTTCGACTCTCCGGGCTCGACTTTTGCGTGAATAATTTTCAATACCCAGTTAATTATTTCCAGCTCGACAAGGAATTAAAGGTTTTCAGGAAAACTTGATCTTGAAAATTCGTGCAGAAGAAGGATTCGCCGCACATATAGGAAAGATTGCGGGTGCATGCGGAAACATGTGCATCCAATATAAATTGCGAGTATCCTCGGACTGTACGAGTAAAGCCAGGAAAACATCTGTTGAAAGTTTTTTTTTTCACGAAAAGTCCTCTTCGTGTTCTGTAAAAATACCGGTTATAGAAAAAACATAATTTACGAAAGGAAACAGCGGCGAAAATATTTTTTAAAGTTTTTTTTTCGTGTAGTCTCTGTCCGTGTAGAGGTCTTTGTTAATTTAATAATACGGTAAGAGCTGTAGATAGCATTTTTTACATTTTTATTGAGGTTTTTTGTACCCAAACCATTAGAAATGAACCCAAGATATTTAGACAATTCTTTTCTTGTGCATATAATTTGAACGACTCAATTACGAAGTTTTGCACGGCTTTTTTTATTTTTTTTCTTTAAAAAAACGCAATTTTATAAGATTCGAAATATCCAATTTCCCTTTATTACTCACAAGCAACATCACTTATGTATCCGCCTTTGATTGTGTTGAAGTTCATATATACCCTTGGTCAAAAGTATAAAGCACCCGGTAATTTAACTATCCGGACAACAAATCGAATATCTCGGCAAAAAAAAATCGTAAAACAATTTACCAAACGACGTTTCGAAAAGGATAAAACCAGCTTCATTGTGCACTTTTATTTTTATTTTTGCGATTTTTTTTGTATCCGGTACGTTCTTGTGAAAATTCTGGTTTTTCACGATTTTCGCACTCTGCAGAATCGCAGGCTGGACTTAGAAAAAGTAGTAATCTTGTTAGCTTGTATAGCTTCTGCGAGCAAGCGATCTGAGCGCCAGCGAACATTCCAGCGGATGCGCGCGCAGTTGGACCTCGATTGGGCTATCTCCGGAAATCGCATGGAGACTAGCTCCCTCTCGCTAGCGATTTCTGTTACCGAGTCAGACGCGTTCTCTCCTCCCACATCGCGAGAACTCCTTTCCTGTCGCGTACCATTTTTGTGTGCCTTCTGTATTTATACTAATAAATCACATTATTTATCTAGTACGAAAACCCGGCCGTTATTCTGGTCCCTCCACATCACCTCTAACAAATCTCACCATTTAGTGGTAAGATCTTTGAAGAGGAAACCATTTGCTGATTTTGTTGAATGAATACGACGAGAACCGTAGGGAGGGTTAGGGCGTATTCCAACAATGAGGCGGCGGTGGAGGACAAAACAAAAAAACTCTTTTACAAATAACGATATTTATTTTTATCTTAACAAGGTAAGGAGAAGAACAAAAAATAAAGTCATTTTAACGAAATTAGAAAAACAAATTATATATGTATTGGTAGGTGCAAAAATAACCGATTAAATATCTACGAGCTAGCTGCGTTTAAGGGGAAAAGAGAGAGGGGGAAAGAAATCTGCCAAATTTCGGGGAAGAAAGGTACCACCTTTCGGCGATAGGGAGGGATACCACCTTTCGGCGATACGGAGGGATACCACCTTTTGGCGGTAGGGAGCGATACCACCTTTCGACGATAGGGAGGGACACCACCTTTCAGCGGTAGGAGGCAGCTCGGGAAGAACTACTCTCAAGGCGAGCCGCGCTCTCCGTCTTATAGGCCAGCGCGTACCATGAGGAGAGTCCGGCGCCTCGAGCGCGTCGGCGAGAGTCCGAAGCTTCAAAAAGTCGAAGCGGAACTCTAGGTATACAGTGGTTGCGTGGGTTTCCCACCGCAGCGCTGGAGTCGCCCGTCCCTCTAAATAAATTCACAACTCGCGGCGCGCCCGTCGCGGCGCTGTAGTCGCATGAATTTCGGGTATAAAAATAACACGAGGTGTCGATTCGTGTACCGCGTGTATACATCGTCGCGTTTGACAGCTCGTCATCTCGAAGTTTTATAAAGTGTTTAATTATGGTTTAAATTAATTATTATCGCGAAGGTTTAAGTTTTTTTTTTATATTTAGATTAAAGGTCGTCGCTCACTTATCAACCCGGCACCTGATCAGCACCGCCTCGCCTCGAGCGGTTGTCATTTCTTAGATGGGCTTTCCATACATATGCGCTCACTTGTCAACTCTTGCGAGCGAGCCGATCCGGTGATGCTACGGAGTTGACAAGTGAGTGCATATGTATGGAAAGTCCATATAAGAAATGACAGCCGCTCGAGGCGAGGCGGTGCTGATCAGGTGACGGGTTGATAAGTGAGCGACGACCTTAAGGTATTCCTTTCGCGGAGGGCCGTATTTTGTGGGGGCATAAGCAGGGCCTTCTGAATCGTCGGTAAATTACAATTGCGCTTAATAAAAAAAACAAGTTATAATGGATTATTATACACAACGATAAACTAGAATGACAAAATTCGCGCAAATTTGGTAGATTGAGACATTTTTACATTTATTTGAAACGTCACGGCTACAAAAATTCTTCTGCTAACCACACTTTTCCAAGTTTTAACATTAATATTTTCTTTAAACGTTCGGTGACCCTCTGTTTTTATTGTTGTTACGGAATCTTTAGACTTTTTTACACCTGTGAGCAGTTTGTATTAGGCATCTAGAGTTATTTAGTGTATAAATTATTAGAAAGACATGTGGCCAGCGTGACATGTCCATAAAGCGCTGTATAAGTGAGACGATTTTTAGGGCCGTAATTTTTCGTTAAAGGTTCGGTAACTTGGCTTGAAATTTTACCAGTATACTGGGATGTATTTTTACTTCATTATAGACGAAAATCAGTTAAGTGTAAAATATTTGGGTTCGTGAAAGGAATACCTTAAGAAGGTGCAGGGACGAAGACGACGGCCATAAATTTGGGTGTACACCAAAATGGCGTACAACAATTTTTATGATTTTTTTAAAGAAAAGATTACTTCGCCATTTTTGAGACTTATGGTATGGTTTATTACTACTTTCGGCTGTTACATGGTATTTTTTATTGATCTTGAAAAATGGCGGAGGTATGGTACAGTCTTCTGAAATGCATTTAAAAACTGGCGTGACGTATGGCTAAAAAACTTATCGACCGATTCTGATGAGATTTAGTATAAATCTGTTTAACCGTATTGTCTAAAACATAAGCCTAAATGTTATTGAAAATGAAAAAAGCAAAGTATTTTTTATTGCAGAATGAATGCATTTTTTGGGAAAATTCAATCTTTTTGTTGCAAAGTGTACCATTTCATCGATTTTCAACATTTTTCACTTTTTCTTGGTTTATATTCTGCATATGAGTATTAATAAAATAAAAATCTTCGTTGGTCTTCTTAAGATTAATAGCGCCGACGCTACGTGTCGCGCCGTCTGACAACATCCGCCGCAACCCGTTTAGAACACCGTGCCCTATCTCAAAAGCAGTAATAAAAGATACCCTAAGTCTCAAAGATGATGAAGAAATCTTCCGTTAAAAAAACATGAAAATCAGCTATTTTTTCCTCGCCTAAAGGTATCACCCCCTGAACGGCATCAACATTACTATCGCTGGCAAGGAAAGGTTGCGAGGTCGATCTCTCCTATTTCGATGAAATTTGGCATGCTTGTAGAATGGGTAACAATGGGCGACTCGTATTCTTTTATATCTGCGGAACCCAATTTTTAAGGGTTAAAACGCACCCTCTAAAATTGGGGTGTTTTTCGTCGATAACGTTTTAACGATACGAGATACGAAAAAATTTCAAATTGCAACAAAGTTTTTTTTCTCTCGTGTACTATACATTGGAGATGAGAACGATAAGGTTATCGACTAAAAACAAAAAAAAACACCCCTAGTTTCGAAGGTGCGTTTCACCCCTTAAAAATCGGGTACCACAGATATAAAAAAATACGTGTCGCTTATTTTTACTCATTCTACAAGCATACCAAATTTCATCGAAATCGGATAGATCGACCTCGCAACCTTTCCTCGTGAGACATACAACTCGACAAGATGCGCCGAGTGGAGACCCCGAACGGCGATAGCTCAAACCGTCGAGCGCGCACTTCGCGGAATACATAAGAAAAAAGGTCGTGGAAATGTTGATGTACGAGTGTAGGTGGCCGGTAAAGAGGTTTTCCACGAGTGTCAAAGTTTAGCAAACTTTATTGTGCAACTGATGCGAGCGTCTTATGGGATATCAACGTACGTGTCCTCGTAAAGACTCTTCCTTTATATTTCTCAACTTCCGTGCTACGGATATTCAAATTGAGCACGTTAAATATGAAAAGCTCATCCACGTCGGAGGGGCCACGTATGAGCTCAGTGCCTCGGTGACACAATTCGTCGTTTCTTTTTCGTTTTTCCTCAAAGTCATCGGCATTTCATCCGGGCTTTAGCTTTGAAAGTGCATGAATTGGTACAGGAACGTTGTGTCAAAAAATGTCGTAAATGAAACTGACGATTGAAAAAAAAAAATGTATTTTACGATGGGCCGCAAATGATCCATTTCTAAGGCGAATATCACTGCATTTGGAAAAAGGCTGCAGAACCCACCCCGCATGCACATTTTATACCATAATTCCTTTTTTTATTACATTGTCGTTTACTTAAGGGGGTTAAGATACCTTTAGACGAGAAAAAAATGGCTGATTTTCATTATTTTGGGGGGGGGGGGGTGTCCCTCTCTGCAACACTTAACAAAATCGTTTTTTTTTTGCATACTGTTATAATGTGAACTTTCAAGAATTTAAACCAGCCAGATCCAGAAATTCTAAAAATTGATGAAATTACAAACAGTGGTCATTTTCGGTTCACGATCGCATTTTTTAATTGAATGATCCATTTGTTAATACCAATGACTTCAGCATGCTGTTTTTCAAGAGAAAAATGAGGTTATCTTTGGAGGAGCTGTTATTTTTCGTATTTTTCGAAATTTCGAAAAGTGGATCAGAGCCAGTCGGATATATTTGAAGAAAACATTTTTTATTTTCTGAAAAAAGGCAACGAAGTTTTTTTTTCATTAACACTCATATGCAGAATATAAACCAAGAAAAAATAAAAAAAATTGAATATCGATTAAGTAATACGCTTTGAAACAAAAACATTGAATATTCCGAAAAAAATGGCTACATTTTACAATAAAAAATACTGTTTTACAATTTTCATAAACATTTAGGATCATGTTGTAGACAATGAGGTTAGAATGATTCATACCAAATGTCATCAGAATCGAAAAAATAACATGTAACAGCCAAATGTAGTATTGAAATATGCCCTAAGTCCCAAAAATACTGAAAGAATCTTTTTTTTTAATCATGCAAATCAGAAAAAAAAATTATTCGCCTAAAACATTAGAAAGAAAGAAAAGAAAAGACATGAGCTGCACAATCAGGCTGGCCGGCAAATGTCAATCTGACTCAATTAAACTGCATTTAATTCGTATTGATGCTCGAATTCCCCTGAAATTCATATTTTATCGAAACAGGATACCGCTTCGAAGCCGGTAATATTTTTTGTCGACACGAGCGCAAAGAGAAGTTCGAATAACCCGAGCATTCTTCGCAACGTCATAAAAATTGTAAATCCACTGTACACATACGTGAGTTATTCCCGGATTTTATTCGTAGCCCGAAGCTTTTACACATCGCAGAGATCGGGGAGTGCAAACCCGATGGTAAAAATACAAAAGTGCCCTAAGGAAGGAGGGCTTATTCCTCGCCACGTCACCCTCATCGTATTATTCAAATGACATTCGTCGTTCTATTCAATATATCAAACATCTCGGCCACACTCGTTTTCTCTTTTTTCGCCCTCCGGAGAAAGCTTTAACACTCTCTCGGTGCCTCCGGGAATTGGCAGGAATTTAGTTTACAGGAATTTCACAGATGAGCACAAAAAGCTGCGGGAAAAGAATTGGAAAAAGAAAAATTACTTGCCCTCGAGTTTCTTGCGACATTGGACCGTTAGCCACAATGCAAGATTAAATTTGAAAGAAAATATGTCATTGTCTAGACTATACTGAGTCTTTACGATTTTTTTGAAATATTTTCATCGCAAAACACCAGAGATAAAAAATAGTTTAGTGTATGTAATTTTACGTGCGATTAGATGGTCGAAACGTTCGCGCTACGGGTGATTTAATTTTTGGGCTATCCGATACCAATATGAACTATTTATAACAATGGATTAACGCGATCTGAAACTTTGTAAACATTTAGAAGAAAAAACCCACCTCGCCCATCGTAAACCATATATATTTAACATTGAACCATCGAGGTATGATGAAAGATTCCTAGATTTCTAGAATCTTTTAGAAAAATCTAGAAAACATTTCTAAATTTTCTAGAAAAATCTAGAAAACATTTCTAGATTTTCTAGAAAAATCTAGAAAACATTTCTAGATTTTCTAGAAAACTCGAGAAAACATTTCTAGATTTTCTAGAAAAATCTAGAAAACATTTCTAGATTTTCTCAAAAACTTGAGAAAACATTTCTAGATTTTTTAGAAAAATCTAAAAACATTTCTAGATTTTCTAGAAAAATGTAGAAAACATTTCTAGATTTTCTAGAAAAGTCTAGAAGAAATTTCTAGATATTTTTTTATTGTTCGTCCATTTCGGTTGTAGTTCACTGTAGATTTCTCGTTTCTGTACTTTCAGTCTGTTTTTCATTTTCCTACCGCAATATTGTTGTGTCTCATCGTATTCTCTTTTCCCAAATGTTTTTTCCTTCATCTTCTGCTGCCAACTTCTCTGCTCCTTCGATTTTTTAACCTATGTAAGTTTCTTTGAATTTTTATTGGCGTTTTTTATTTTTCCAGTTATTAGTTTCATTACTTTTGTTTTTATATTTTTACCCTAATATTTCTAGTATTTTCCCCCATATTTTTCTTTCTCCATTCCGATTTTTTCTAACTTTTGCTTCTTCATTTCCATTGCTCCACATTTTCATTCTATCATTTGCGATTTCATGCGTTTTTTCTCTCCACGTTTAGTTCGTCGCACTTATGTTCCTCTTTTCTCATTTCTTTTCTTTAACATTTTTTTCGCACGCATTTACTCGCCGTTTCTCGAAATTTTGATTTAACTCCTCAAGATTCAATTTCATTTGACAAATTCAATTATCCTATTTAAAAAATGAAAAAATAAAAAGTCGACGAAATGGGGATATTTTTCTTTTATTTATCCCGTTTATTATTTCAATTATTTTTTTCGAAATGTTTTTTTCCCCCATATGTTTTTTTTTTATTTTCCTCAATTAATTTTTTTCAACCCTTACGAATCTTGCTTCCCGAATGAAGGGCATTACTGCGAACCTCAATGTCCGCGAAGTTGCCGAATTTCGGCAACACTTAATATTAATTAATGGTACTAATAAAAAATCTCGCGACATAAATATAAATAGGCATAATTATAAATAACTGAAAATTTTATTCTGAGTTGTAAAACATTCACTGGCGCAGTTTTTTTTTCTTACGCGAAAATGCATTTATGTATATGCTACCGAAGTGTGCCAAGTAAGGGTTGAAATCGATGGAATAATTGTTTTATCAACTTATTTCCTTAAATATAGATATCCACCAGTTCGATCTTCTCGGTTGAAGACGTGTTTTAAAGACCGTGTCCCGAATCACTCACGTACGCGTAAACAAAAGTTATTTTCGATTTGAATTTCGAATGGCAAAGAGATTTCAATTGATCGGCAAACATTTGTGTTTGGTGAAATTTGCGATAAAAGGGTTTCCCGTGATAGGAGTTGGCTATCAAAGCGTGTACGGCAGATATGATCCGAACTACCATGCAGTTGATTAACATATACTACTCGCCTGTAGTACGCGCTCGTTCATACATACGTATACTGACGTACACACTGGCACCCACGCACAAAGAGCCGTTGAACCCGCTCGGTTCACGTTGAATCTCAAATAAAGCTCAATCGGGAGTTTCTCCCGCGTGTTTGATTCTTATCGGATGATTCTCTCTCCCCCTTGCTATCCGAGGGCTGATTCAACCCCGGACCGTTCCACACACTCCTATCTCCCGCCCATTCTCACGCCTATCTGTCTCTGTTTTTTGTTATCGCTTAATGGGTATCCATTCGATCGACATTAACCGTCTATCGTATTACAATCCTATCGGAAGTCGATAATACGAAAAGTTTATGAGTAAGTATAGGAGGACCTCGACACATCGATATACATTTCATATATTTTCATCGCCGGCAGTAAATTAACGAGATCAAAAGCGATTGATACGATTGATAAATTACTTTTGCACGGATTACGTCAGTGGCCAAAAATATACAATGAATGTTGCTCAATTATTTATCGTTCCTTTTTTCGCAAGTCTTCGTGAATATTTTTCAATTACTTTTTCGCAATTCCCATCAACGAAAGTGCAAAGCGCAACTGTCCGAGTAGAAATTTTGCTAGCTTGTCTGAGTTACGACCTAGTAAATGGCTCGCCCAATTGAGCTCATGCGAACTAACAAATGGTTGCCTCGCTATGAGCTGGTAATATTCTGAATGTTTTATTATCCAGCCCTTGTCTAGGTCACTGCCCAGCCGATCTTGGTTCCAAATGACAAAGTGAGGTTATGTGACTAGGTGTAGTTCCACCGAGTGAATGGCTCATGCTTGGCTAGCCAACTTGAGTTGCTGATGAGTTTGCAAAAGAAAACAATTTCTCGAGTTGGTATGTCGCCATGACACAGCCAACACCAGTTAACTGCGGCTATGCAACCCTTGGCTAGTCACTGCCCAGCAGAACTTGGTCGCAGATGACGAACCGAGTAGAAATAGTTCTAGCCTGTCTCAGTTGAAACCTAGTAACTGGCTCGCCCAATTGAGCTCATACGAAGTGACCAATGGTTGGCTCGCGATGAGCTAGTAATATTGGAAATGTTTTGTTATCCGGTCCTTGTCTCCCTTGTCACTGCCCAGCTGATCTTGGTCACAAATGACAAAGTGAGGTTATGTGACTACGTGTAGTTCCATCGAGCGACTGGCTCATGGTTGGTTAACCAACTTGAGTTGCAGATGACGTTGCGAATGAACAAAATCCTCAAGTTGGTATCTCGCGATGACCTAGCCAACACTTCCCAACTGCGGCCGCACTCGCCGGAATAAATAATCGGACATACACAATTTGAGGTTATGTAATTCTATGCGATTATCGCTCTCAATGCGAACACAGTTAAGACATTGATTCGATTATGTTATTTACATTTTTTTAATCCACCCATTTTTCAATAATCTCACATTGTGTATTGTAACATATGTAGATGATATGAAAATTCAAAAATTAAACAATTAGAACTGGCTCAGTGGACAACGTCGCAACTCATCGCCCAGAAGTCCCGGGATCGAGACCACGTTACGGCGTAAGCGTTTGTCTGATATAATTTAAAATTGAACCATTAATAATATATTTGCAGCACAAATATCATAACCATAATTAATTAACAACGAAGAATATCGTAAACGGGTGTAATGATGTGGATAACGTGCAAAAAAATCACGACAAAATATATAAATAGCCGCAATTTTTTTTTATCTACTCGTCACCAAATTTTTTGTTCCCAGTCACTAGCTGAAAAAACTTGGTCATGGGGAAATATTATACAGGCATGAGATATTTCTGTTTGTGTAATCACCATCCAATTTTTTGCATTCAGTCACTAGAGGACCAAAGCATTACAAGGCTGAGTAGTGAATAGCTAAAACGGCTAGCTATTGGCGATTCGAAACATACCTTTACTAGCTTGTGGCTAGGTTGTGATGAGTTACGTTTTCCACTCGGATGATACTATGTTTTGTCATACAGTTTTTTACAAGCGCAGTTGGAAACACTTTTTTCAAAGGTAGAAGCGATGGAATTTTTTTTCGGAACAGTTTGCAACGCCAGCGATCTATTTTTACTCTTGTATGTGTTTTGTTTATAGAAATGTTTTTAATAAATATTTGCACTTAGCTTTTGCGTTTAACATTTGGTTTAAATAATGTATTCAAAGTTTATCATGTATAGCTGCGTGGATACAAAACAATTGTCCTGACGTAATTTTCCGACCGTTTATTAGTCTCTGTTCATTGTGGGAAACCAAGAGCCACGAAACCGAGGCTTTCCCCTCGTTTTCACCAAACGACGAGAATAAATTGTTAAAGTCGTTCAATTTATCAGGTTTGATCATTAAATGTCACCAGCCCAATTGCCCCAAGCGTGCGGTCTTTTGAAATCATAATACAAAATCAACTATTGAATTCAATCGGATTTATGATAATTGAATAATTTACCAAACTAATTACTTCATTCAACTGGTTTTTTAATCACCATATTGATAGCACCTATAGTGCACGCTATACAGGGTGTTTGACGCATGGACCGACACAATTTTTTGGGGGTTTGGGAGAGGGGTAATGTTTTTCACCCCTAGACCCTATGTCCTAAGTATCACGGTAATTAAGATATCATTTTTTTGGTTTTCTTTTAATTTCCCGAAATTTCACAGTTAAATCGTCATAACTTTTGTTGTTTGTAGCTGTAATAGCACGAAATAACTTTTGTTGTTTTCTGCAGTGTATGTTTATTATAAATAAATCATTATTTGATACAATTGACTCCAAGAAAATGTTTCATGAGCTTCCAAAGTCGTAAAAATGCATAAATGTAAGAAAAATGTTAACTTCTAAAGTCATTATAAAAAAAACTAAAAGCTATTTTGAATTTAGGTTTGTTTTAAAAAGTTCTCTAGTTTATACCTTTTCCAACAGCATGTTACATGTCATAGAAATAATTCATTTTGTGGTCAAAATAAAGAGAATAAGTCTTTTTAATAATAAATTCATGAGTTCAAATTTTTCATACATTTAGACATTTTAAAAATTGGAAGCTGAAGAGTCACTTTCTTGAAACCGATTGTATGAAAGAATGATTTATTTATAATAAACATACATTGCAGAATAGACCAAAAATTATTTCGTGCTATTACAACCACAAACGAAAAAGTTATGACGATTTAAAGGCGAAATTTCGGGTAATTAAAAAAACGAGATATAAAAATCATATCTTAATTAATGTGACAATTAGGATGGTCTGAGGGTGAAAAAAGTAGAAAAAGACCCCCCCGCCAAGCCCCCAAAAATCTGTGTTTGTCCGTGTGCCAAACACCCTGTATATTCGAACAAGTTATATATGAAAGTTAAGGAGTTGGTAAATTTTCCATTGCCCAAAATAAACGAATTCTGACTCCACGCGAAAATTAACACCTTTAATACCACGCCCGGGGCTGGAAAGCAGCAACGGATATTCCCTCGTTCGTGACGCGCAAGTGCAGCAAACTACCGAAACGGTGGATTTTCACTGAGCCTCAGGATGGGAGATATGGACCGGTTCTTCATTCTCTGCAATGTACACCTTCCATTGTGTACAAAATAGAGATAGTGGCGTTACTGCGCATCTGGAAATGTCTACCTCGGGTATATAACACGACGGAGAAAATCGAGGCAACTTCAAACATTTATACAGCAACCCTTCTTGTTTTCCTCGCGCAATATTTTTATCGATACGAAAATATAGCGTAGAGCGAGTTGAAAAATAAATCATTTCGATGAAAATATCCTACCAATCGAATTGTGAATAAGACTCCCAAAAAGAAGGAATTGAATATTTTTTACGTGTCAAGCAGTGTTCGACTGGGCCACTACTTGGATGGGTGACCGCTTGGCGTGCCGACTACCAAGGGGCATGGCGTTTTACTGAATCTCCAATCAATTGAATAAAGACTTATTATCAATAGTTATAAAAAACCATAATTTTCCGAATGAATAGTCATCTTTTCTCAATGACCATTATAATCTACTTCGAATTTCAATAATAAAGATATCTTTGGGTGAGGACAAAATTGCTGATTTTCATGATTTTTTTTAAGAGGAAAAATGTCTTACCCATTTTTGAGACTTCAGTCATGTTTTATTATCACATTTGGCTGTTACGTGGTATTATTTAAAAAAATATTTTAAAGTGGTTTTTTGGTTTCAAAAAGGTAGTTTATTTCGTTGTTTTATCGTTATACATCTGTAAGTAATAAACATCCTTATCCAACTTACTCGCTAATATTTGGTTGTTTGTTTTGTCGTCTTGCGACGCGTCTTCCCAGATTGCATTCTTTATAAAAAAAAATATTATTTCCGATTATTATGTGATCTTTTTCTTCGGTAATTTGTAGTTACTAGTCTCTTTCTTTTTGTTATGTGCCTAATGCTATGATAAGAAAAAAAAACATAAAAAACCATTATCTCTAAAAATGGCAGAGGTATGGCACGGTCTTCTAAATGAGTTGGGGCGGATGTTGTCAGACTGTGTGATACGTACCGTCGGCGGGATTCATCTGAAAAAAACCAAAGATTTTTGTTTTATTGACACTCTGACGCAGAATATGAACTAAGAAAAAGTGAGAAATGTTGAAAATCGATAAAATGGTGCGCTTTGAAACAAAAAGATTGAATTTTCCGAAAAAAAATGGCTACATTTAGCAATAAAAAAATACTTTTTTCAAATCTTACAAAAATATTTAGGGTCATGTTTTAGACAACAAGGTTAACATTTTTTTAGCATGCTTTTATTCAATGTAATCAGAAGTAGAAAGTAATTTTCTTTACCAAGTCGCCTACATGTGACTATGAATAAAATCTTTGGCCGCTCAACTCATTAAATGTTCAATAAATTTAATCAATTCAGATTAATTAGCCGTATTTAATTCGGCACAATAGTAACTCGAGAAACTTGTTATATTATCACACGTTTATACTCAGTTTCATGATTTTTATTTAAGAAATCTAAGGTTGTTTCACAATAAATTCAATACAGTTTATATGTTAACGGATTTATGTGAATTAAATATTATATGTCTAAATTTTGAACACCCCCAAGCTTTTTATTATAGTCACATACAGGCGACTAGGGGAAAAAAATAGTTTTTTTAATTTTTAGTACATTGAATGAAAAATTGTTTGAAAAAAAATGTTACATATAATTTTTTCTTCTCTGTATTTTAGTATATTTAATTGATTTCAACTCTAAGTAGTCGGGAAGTGGGTAAAATATCGATTTTCCGTTTTGCATCCCACAGAAAGTCATCTCACACCAAGTCAAGTTAAATAAAAGCTTGTTAAAAATATTTCTACAAAATTTTGTCAGAATCGGTCAATGAGTTTCTTCGGTATGAGTCACGCCAGTTTCAAAAATGCAGTTTGGTTGACAATGCCACACCTTCGCCATTTTCAAAAATTAATTTAAAAAAATACCATGTAATAGCCAAAAGCCATAACAAAATATACCCTAAGCCGTAAAAATTGGGGAAAGATGTTACCTGTTAAAAAAAATCTACAGATATTACACATAGTACAACTATTTCATGGCATTAAAAATGTAATCAGACTTTTCGGGTAATAAAAAACAGGTACATGTGAATAATATGAGTTGGTTTTTATTATTTTTCAAAAAATATTGATATTTTGGGGTATATGATTCGGTTTGTTTTTATTTTGTTTAGGTTCGTTTGGGTTTGTTTGGCTTAATCAATTAGTACCTAATTAATTAATTATACAAACAAACCCAAGGAAGCAAACATGTTTGTTTGGGTTAACGCGGGTTCGTTTGGGTTTGTTTGTATAATAATTGTTATATAACTTTATTAATACATTTGTAATATAAGTTGTAATAAAATTTTCGAATTAATAACAAGATTAGAATTGTGTGGGGAGAGGGCATTTTTCAACCAATCACAGGCATTCGACATGTCGCAGCTCGCCCCGCTCTACTACAATACAGTGGCAGTGAAGTGGGGTAGCGTTAGTTTCCTGTGACATCCTATTAAGGGGTTATACCTAGTTGCAAGGCCAAAAAAGTCGTTTTTTTACGATTTTTTTAAAGGCATTTTAATTTACAAATAAAAAAAGAATTAAGACATGTAGTGGTATATTTTGACTTCATATAGAAATATATAATTTTTTTTAAATATTGATCTACCCTGCTCCTGTAGACGGCCTCCTGGAGGTCCTCCAAAAAAAGGCGTCTGACGGTGAGCACGATATCTCCGGTTTGGGTTATCTAAAATAAAAAAAAACCATAAAGATTGTATTAATTTATAGATAAATCTAGGTATTGATCGAGGGAATAGTCGAAATTTTTATTTTTGACAAAATGGCAGCTATGTAAAGAAAATTGTTGGATTTTCGAACAAAATTCTCGCAAAAAATTGTTCAAATAAATAGGAATAATTATCGGAAATCTCATTTCTTTTAGGAATACCCCTATACCCAGCCTACCTCAACAAACATATTTTAAAGCATTTTCAATGTCAAAATCATGAAAAACAGCGAATTTCTTCATCGCCCGAAGGTATCTCTGTCCCCCCCCGTGCAGAAATTTTGGCAGGGATACAGCTGGATTCTGACTTATATCCCGGGCTCCCAGTCGGGATCTAGTCCGATATCGGATCAGATTCGAAGACTAAATGTAAGATCCGTAAACTGGATTCCATTAGGGATCCAGAACCGGATCCTTTAATGACTCTAAATAGATTCCCCATGGAATCATTGAGGAATCTGGGAAGGATCACGGGTGAATACAGGCTGAAATAAAACATCAAAAATGGAATTATGACATGTTAAATTTATTACAAAAATGAATAACATTTATAAAGTTTTGGTGCATTAAACTATCGGTAAAAAAAAATTTGTCCAAAGATTCAAATAGCAGATCGCGCTCATCGCGGGATTTTGATGTGAATTAAAAAAAATTCACATCAAAAGCTATGAATGCAAATGTATTGACAAGAAATTATAAATACAAAAAAATTCACAAAATTAGTTGTGAATTTTTTCGTATTTAAGACAAATTAAAATCAAATTCAAAACGATTAGATTCAAGTTTGCGCCAAAAGTGAGTTCGTACGTATTTTGAGAGAAAACATTGCCTCGAGGCAAAGAAATTTTTGCACATAACTTTTTGTGCAAACATTTCTTTGCCTCAACACAATGTTTTCTCTCAAAATACGTTTACACTTGTGGTGTAAATTTTAATATAACTGTCGTGAATACGATTTTTATTTTCTTCAACTTGAAGAAATTCACAACTCATTTTGTGATTTTTTTCATATTTATAATGTAATATTTGAAACTCACAACTTTTTTGCAAACATTTATTTGCCTCGACGAAATGTATTCTCTCGAAATACGTAAGAACTCACGGTTGGTGTAAATTTTAATCTAATCATTGTGAATTTGATTTTAATTTGTCTTAAATACATGTTTATACCCACCGACATGTCGGTGGGTATAAATAGAGACTTATTCCCCAAAACCGGTATCCCGGTTAGAATCCAATTTGCATCAGTATCGGAATATGTACGACGATGATGGCATAATTTTAAAAATTTTGGCATCACGTGTATTTTCGGTATTACTATGTAATTCCTATCTATAGATAGGAATTTTATAGATAGGAATCTATAGACAGAAATTCCTATCTATAGATAGGAATTCCATAGTAATACAGAAAATCCACGTGACGCCAAAATTTTCAAAATGATGCCATCGTCGTCGTACATATGCCGATCCTGATGCAAGTTGGATTCTAACCGGGATACCGGTTTTGGGGAATCCATGACAAATCCTGATCGGGATTTGATCGGACATAGGGTATCCCGGTCAAAATTTCTGCATGGGCCTTAATGACAATTGGAAAAATCAATGAATAATGACAGTGCCAAATAGAATTATTGTGAAAATGACATTGTTTCGATCCTATAATTATTATTGTTAGTCTTTGAAATATTTATTCTTATCGTTAAATTATACTTGCCAAAACGTTTCTTCCACTCGAAATTTATTCATCCCTTTGCTCGGCATAGCATGTATTCGATAAAACTGTGAATTCCACGAGCAGATGACTATTGCAAGAGAGTCTCTTGGTGAACTGTAAGAGCGTGCCGCGACTTTTGGGGAATGAAGAGAATTCGGGCAGGCGAACAAGCCGATATGGGCAAAGGGTTCTCTCCTTTAACCCATCTTGCACCCTTACAGTCCCATGCAATGCAGCCTCTATTTTGCGATGCAAATTCAAGCCTGGAAGATCCGACTTGGAACCAGGCGATCTTATCGCTCATATATATCGCCTGTCGTCGTCCCAATGTGCTTTTCGATTATGCAGTATTTCAACCGCGTGTCTCTTCGCGCACCTTTCAGTCATGAGGAAAGACTCGGTAATGAATTTCTTGCGACTGCACAGCTCAAAAGAATTTGTTTAAATACGATTTCAACGAATTGAAACTTACCACTGGATAAACTCGGAATATAGAGAATATCTGCGAACATTTTCGCATCGAAGATATACAGGATCGTGCGATGACGTCAATTTATGCGGTCGTCGTCGATTTTTAGACTCATCAGAATAATAACTATAGATTTTTACTCTTCGAAACGCTTAAGGGGCTACATACCTAGAGGCCCAAAAAAATTGCCAAAAAGAAACGCATTCTTTTTAACACAGACGTATACATATTGAGAGCCTTTAAAAAATACAGAAAAACAACAAAAACATGGCCGCCAGCAGATGTTGACATTTTTTTCACGACGTTTGGCGGTGGACGCTCCGCAGCTTGAACGGTCCATCCGAAATTTAAAAGCCAAACGGGTTATCGAAGTTAACAATAAATACGAGTCATTGACGATCGTCGATTTTGAAAATCACCTTTTTTAACAACGTGACGACGAACTAAAACTCGAGCATACAAAACCTATGAAAGAAGTCGTCATTTTTACGTAACTATTAAAAAATGGAGATCGATTTTTTTAACGTGCGAACGTCAACGATCGTTGAATATTTCTCATCGTATCTCCTGTAAATTCGGAAAAAATCCATCGAGTCGTTCTCGAGATATCAATTCCACCGACTTTGAAAACAGTGTTTCGAGAATAAAGCGTTTATAAACGCCGAATATTAGTCGACTTTCATGATTTTTTTTTGGCGCGTAAGGTATGTAAGGATGTATATCTTTTCAGGATCATAGGTACCTTTTATTGCATAATTCTAAATTAGAAAACGATTTTTGTTGCTTAAGGGGTCTTCTCACTTTAGACGCTAAAAAAGGCTATTTTCATGATTTTTTATAGGTTTATATTATAGATATTTATATAAAAGTTGTTAAACTTAATGAATACACTTTCGAAATACATTTTTTTAAATGTATGTATTTATGTAACTCAAACAAAACTTTAAACGCTTTTTTTCTCGACACAACGTTTTTCGACGGCTTGTTGATAAAATCTTCGAAACTACTGAGACAATCCTTATGAAATTTTAACCACGTATTCTTTACAACTATAGCTACGGCGCATATCAAGGATTTTTTTTAAATTTTGTTATTTACTATTTTTTTGCCAAAAAACAATTATCTGACGATTTTTCAGGCTAATATTTGGAGAGTGAAAAATTTGCCTAAAAAATCGTCAGATCATTGTTAATAACAAATGAACTATGCAATATAAAAAGAATCCTACGTACTTCCACAGACAATGTATTTTTCAAGATATATTCAACATTTCAAGTCAATCGGTTGAAAATTGTCCGAGTTATGTTTCTGGCCAACTTAAAAAATTCAGTTTTTAGATAAACGTTGTACAGCCACCATTTTGAAATTAATCACTACAAAAAAATTACTGTATACAGTCACTGATATGTATGATAAACACTCTTTTTTGTAATCTCGATTTATTTCGTAGTTTTTCTGAAAAAAAATCCCCGAAAAACCTATTTTTTCGGCCTCTAGAGCCTAACCCCTTAAAGTAAACCCCCTACCGTTCGCCCGGCCGACTGTTAGAAGCTGTAGCTCGTTCACGTTTAGGAATATTTCAATGAAATTCTCAGGGAATTTGACTAAAAGGTCAAATATAGCTATGGAATAAAAATATTTTCAAAAAATGCAATTTTTGACCAACCTAGGTAAATGTAGCCAACGCACATAAATTACATTCGACCACGTACGCATCGATTCCTACACTAATTAGCTTATAACGAGGCTACGCGCTTAACCACGAAAAAACGAAATATATTCGTCGAAAAAATCTCGATTTCCTCAATACTGTCAAAATTGCAATGTAGGGTAGAATTATCAATGAACCATTTCGTCCGCTAACTGAATTTCATCTTCGCGTTAATTGTAACCTAATTTTTTATCGCAACATTTCCGAGTTAATGGCATTCATTTGCACCTTCATTCATTTATACGATAATCGACATATTACGAAGAGAAGAAAAATATAGAGCAAGAAAAAAACGAGTATATATAATATACGTATCATTTACCATAGAATACGTATACGTAGATGAATATTGAGCCATTCGTTAGGAGCGGCTCTGACTCCCTCTCACGCACACGCGAAATGGTCTAACGGTGTACGCTAAATTGATTCGCAAATTGGCCATTATGATAGTCGTCTTTGCGGATCAAAAAATAATCACGATAATAATAGTTGATAAATAAATTGCCTGCCGTTTCGTGTTGGCTATAAGTACTGCTATCTTCGTACGCGCAGAGAGTCGCTCGAGTTCGACCGTTTAAACTATTGAAACCGTTAGCTAATATTAGCGGTCTCCACTTTCCTCCATTCGCTGAGGTCGTTAATTTAAAAGCTTGCAGCAACGTGGCAATTATCTCGGATCGTGTCTTTATCGCGGTTGGCGTTTTCATAAAGGGACCGATTCCCGTCCCATTGCTGCGTCCCGTGGAGTTTCACAATGTTTTTTTTTTTAACTAAAAGCACTCACAAATTGCTAATCTTTCCTGAAAATAGCTTGATTTGTGGCAATTCGAGGCTAACGAAATTCGAGGGCTTTTACCAGTGGCACAGTAAAATGAAAATTTGAAAAAAAACGAAATAAATATATGGACGAGGCCGAGAACTTTAATTTCAAATAATAAATTGTTATTTTTACTACTGAAAATGATCGTTGCAAGGCGGATAAATGATCAATGATACTAAATTACTTGTCGTGTATAATAATTCAACAATTGGTAGCTGGGTAATACGAATTTCGAACAACAACCAATTATTACTTGATATTTAAAAAGTAATTGGTTATTTTTATCATTATAATGCGAATAAGTTGTCAGAAAAATACTGGAAAAAGTTGTAAAGTAAATTGAAAGTGAACTTTTTATTCTTTATGGAGAATTTAATCTTCTATTTTGAAAAAAAAAAACAATCGTACGTTTATGCGGCTTTCTATATTTGTTAAAAGTCTTGTTTCTGAAGTGGATTTAAGCCCTTCT
Source organism: Ophion obscuratus (assembly GCA_964007375.1). Lineage (NCBI taxonomy): Eukaryota > Metazoa > Arthropoda > Insecta > Hymenoptera > Ichneumonidae > Ophion > Ophion obscuratus. Next base: position 31,507,903 of record OZ023320.1, on the reverse strand, counting down.
ATAGCTCGGGGAAAAACTGTTTAATTTTGTTTAATTACTTAAATCGTGTATGCCCATCCCAAGAATGATATGGTCCGAAAAAAAAAACAGTTTTGAAACTCTAAACGCGTTTTTCTTGAAACCATATTTTAAAAATCGGGCGGTCTCGTAACTCCTACAATGTTGAGCCGATTGACTTCAAATTTCGACTTTAGCTTCTTAGATAGATTTTCTATCGAATTACACACGATTTTTATGGTCGATTAACAATTACGGTTTTTACAAACAAATGTAAGCTGTTTTTTAAATAAAAGTGCGACCTTTTTTTCAAAAGGGTGCCAAATTTACAAAAATCGATATTCTCTAATAGTCGTGTGTACTTCGCTAGCAAAACTCATATAGATTACGAAAAAAAAAAATTGTTTTCCACGCCCGTGGAGGGTCTAAAAAAGGCGTTCGCTTTCTACCATCCACTGGGCAGCCTTTTGGTATTTTTTTTAAATAAAAAACTGATATAATTACCTCCAGAAATGTCAAATAAACCCTCCAAAGCTCATTTAGATTGCTTTATTATTATTTTTTAATCCCAAAAAAACTTGTTTTCCGACAATTCAAGAGTATAAGGCTTTAAGGCCGGAGCCTGAATTAGAAGGTCCGAAAAATCGATTTTTTGATTGCTTAAATCTATAGATAAAGTATTCAAGAACATATTTACAAAGTTACAGAGGCCAATTGCAAATATTTTCGGAGTTACAATGCCAAAAGCAGATAAGTGATTGATATTTCCTCCTATTGAAAACTTTGAAGCGCGTTTTCTCCAGTTTTCATTTTCACGACATTTCCACATTGGCGGGCGTGATAGCAAAAAAAACTAAACGACCTATTGAATCAAACCAAACTTTATTTTCTTCAGTATGAAAATCTCTTCGAGGTGAATTGAAAAATTATTTTTTTATAATTTTCATAGCACGTTAAAGTGTTTTTTTAACACATTTTTTTCAAACCTAAGAAAAGTTATAATGTCACGATTTTTTCAGCTTTTTCTTAATTCATCCAGAAGAAAAATATATGACAATTGAACATTTAATTGGTTTATTTAATTCAGTCAAGAATGACAAGCTGCATCTTTTCCGCCGATTGGGGACTGCAGTGGCAAGACGCACATGGAATAGGCTGATAAATCTGCAGTGATTCATTGTTTCATGTTGAAACATCTTTTTTTGAACATTTCAAATATACATGAAAAGATACTCCAATGTTTACTGGGCTAACTTGTTTTTTTCCTATCCAAAAAAAAATCTCGAAAAAACGCTTTTTTGGACCTTTCAATTCAGGCTCCGGCCTTAAGGCTGCCTTTTCTATTGTTCATCGAGTAATTTGGGTACCAAAGACTGTGAAACTTTTCAACGAAAACCATCTCAAGCCTGGGCATTTAAAATCAATTTATCAAGTATCCAAAAAAATCGTGTTTGAAAATGTCTCGTCAATATCATGGGCAAAGTCAAATATTCACTTATCGCGACAAATTAATTTAATTAAATTTTTCTGATTTTATTAATATTTGTTATGTTCCCTCGTTGTTTCTTGAGCACAACAAATTGACAATTTTGGTGTTTTTATAACCTAAAAACAATGTTCTTTACGTGATCATTATTCATTCAACTTCGTCGTATCGCAAAGTACCGACAATCCGATCGAATAAAACTTTTTATCAGGAATGTACGTGGGGCACGCATCCTCAAAGCGGTGAGAAAGTTCAAAGTGACAAAATCCCGTGGCAACGATCGTGACAGGCCTGAAAATGGCCCCCTGTGCGTGCGTTTAAGAGAGAAAGAGGGAGATTGAAAAAAAATGAAAAAAATTGCGCAATGGTAAGGACGCGAAGCGTGTCTTCCGGTATACGTTCCACGACTTGGGCACGCGACAGACTCCCCCCGTTTGGTACGATGCTCACATTTTCCTTGAATCTTTTGCGCTTGATGCACAGGAGCGCTCAGTATGATCTTGCGCGATCCTCGGTACAAGGCTAGACGCGTCCGTATTTTTTTCCACGCCAACCCAAAAACGGAAATAAAACTCGTGAAAAATAAATAAATAAAATAGTGCCTCCCCGAGTTCATCCTGTCTTGATAAATGAATCGCGTTAATTGACAAAATATCGACCTCGAAATACCGAAAATCATCGAGTGGTGAATTAGTGTAGAATTAACTTTAACCGTAAAACTTCTTTTTCAACCACAATGAATAATGTTTACCGACTATGCGTCCGGAAATGAAAATATCTTTGACAAACTATGAAAAAGATAGTGGGCAAAATGAGAGCTGGTTTTGGCGGGGGGGGGGGGGGGGGGGAGGGGGAATATTATTTCACATCATTCAATGCAATCGATTTTATCGTGATAACTCGTGGCCGATTACATAATTTTATATAATTGGGATCGTACAGCGTTATATTATTTTTTATTCAAACCAACTTTATTCGTGTATACTAAAAATAATAATACATAAACATAGTAAATATTTATCTCCCAAAGATTTGGGGCCGGGTTCAAAATTCCGAACTTTAAATGCTCCGACGTTTTAAAATTCCGAATTTTAATGTTCCGAAATTCAACATGGTGCCGGATTGAAATTCCGAACTTTGAATGATCAGAACGCTCAAAGCTCCGAAAAAAAATTACACGAAAGACCAAAACTCCGAAAATCTGAACACCGTCAAAATAATTCGGCTATGGAAGTTTTAAAAGTTTCAAAATTTTCAATAAATCGACGAATTATGCCAGGATTTTTTTTTTATTGAGAAGTGATTTTGAGTCAATTTTGAAATTTGTCCAGACGATGTTATATGTTCTACATCATTTATAGTCAACTGTGTAGACTTTCGCTGGTATGATTTTGACATGGGGGCCGAGTTAAAATTCCGAACGTTGAATGCACGGACGGTTTAAAATTCCTAATTTTAATGTTCCGAAATCACAAGGTTCGTCAAGAATGCGGCAGAACTTTTATGGATTAGCACCTAGAAGAAAAAGAAATCGTCATTTACATTAGTTTTGCTAGAGAAGTACAGATGATTTCTAAAAAATATGGTTTTTCACAAAATGGGATCATTTTGAATTATTTTTTTCCCTCCACGAAATCAGCTTGAAATTGTTCATAAAATCGAGAATTGTTGATGAGTCGTAAAAAATCGTGTGTACTTCTTTAGAGAATCTATTTCAGAAGGTACAGTTACAATTCCAAGTCAATATCATGGAAACTGCCCGAATTATGCGTCCTCCCGATTTCAAAAACGGAGTTTCGAGTAAAACACATTTATAGTTTTAAAACTAATTTAAGGGAGGAACGTCCTCCAGACGACAGGTTTTTGAATATTTTTTACAAAAAATTGAGAGCATTTATTACACTGAATCAAATAACATAATAATATTGACGTTTAAATGAATACAATTTTTTTTCATGAGTGAGAAAAAAATAAAATGGCGGCCTTAGAGGTGCTCGAACTTGGCTCCTAGAGTTTGCGCCGTGGAACGTCCAGGTCCTTATAATTAACTAAAATCAACGGAACAATTTTTTTTCATTAAAATAAGTCAATCCGCTTTGCATGAACCTAAATTTAGCAAAAACAAATGAAAATGTGAGGACAAAAAGAAAAAACACTTTTTTATTAACAAATCGTTAAAAACCATTTTTATTATAACAATTTATATGAAATTTGAGGTTTATGCATAGGCCGATAAGTTAAAGAATATCTGTACAAAATGTTAAGTTGATTGGTTCATTACTTTTTGAGTTATATTCCACGGCACGGAAAAAAAAACGTTTCCAGAAAAACTCGATTGAAGTTTTCGTTGTTGAAAAGTAGAGTTTAGAGTGATTTATAATTACCCAAGCTTAATCTGCGATGCCAGGACCAGAAAGCAAGCCTTCTTCTAGGATATCACTAATCTGGACTGCATTTTTCTCTTTTTGTGTGAAAACGAAAAACGACGGTTACACGGGCCAAATTTTTCGTTACAATCGTCGGAAGTGCCCCCTATTATTCAAAAAGTAAATTAGCAAACTTGTTTAGCTAAGTAATTGGAAGGTCGAGGCCACAATGGGCGCGCACTTGTTCACCTACTCTCGGTACTTTTGGAGGGCATCACTTCGGTGACTTTCTAGGGATGTTTAGGATGTTCTGTTGGGCTTCAAACTTTGGAAATATGTTCTTCAGATACTAAATGAATTTTTAAAGCAATATAGAAAACATTGATGTCTGGAGGAAGTTTCCCCCTTAAGAGCTATCATCCACATGACGGAATTGTAGCTTTCATTTGAATACTGCTTGTACCGACGGAGGCATTTCGATAGTAGTCCTTCAGTTGTTATGTCATTCTGTATTTTTAGTACATCGACTACGCTAAACGACTCCAAATTGCTGCTTTCCCCGCCTAGGCTGTCTCGTGCGTTTCGGAAAATGAGCTCTGAACATTTTTTTCACATTTTTCCGCGTAATGATATAAAAAGCCTTGTATATATCATTCTTGAGATGTTTATACATAATTTAAGCCAATAAAAAAAGATCAACATTTTTTTTTCCACTTAGATGTATCTAATGCCCTAATGCTCTAGCGTATACATACATATCATCAAAATCGAGTAAATCGACCAATCGATAAATTTCAACAACAAAAAAGTGGTGTGCCTTTTAGCTGTACTAATAGATGCATATGTTCTTCAAAACAATGTGTTCGCCTGTGCACGACTTACAAACATACAGGGTGTTAGGAAGGTCGATGGAAAGCTTTGGGGGTGATCGGTCACCTCGTTAGGTACATATCTAACCTAGGTTACCTCAGTTCAAAGTCTAAGGATTTAGAGTTATCGTGGTAAGTATTATTTTTGGAAAATTTCCCAAAATTAAGTACTAATTCGTTCATAATGTTCATAACAGATAATAAGTAACTAAAAACTTATTTGCGCCTTAGCTTAATGTGTATTCAATCGAAAAACACGAATACAATCATCTGTATCCACACAACCAACTAAATGGGATGCGTTGAATAATTAAAAACTTATAAAAAAATACCTCTAAGTTAATGCTATTTAAAAAAAATACCATTAACATAAGAGATAAACGAGTTAGACTTAATTTTGCGAAATTTTCCAAAAATCATACTTACCATGATAACTCGAAATCCTTAGACTTTGGACTGAGGTAACCTAGGTTAGACACGTTCCTAACGAGGTGATCTATCAGTCCCTTAAGACTTTGCATCGACCGTCCACATACCCTGTATATCAAGAAAAATTATCAATCATTATAGTCATTTTAGAAGTGATCAATTCGAAGTTGTCCCCGGACGATGACCATAGGTCCCTCCTCCTCCCCCATTGATCAGAAAGAGTCTCAATAGTACGCGGAACGTTTTCGCAAAAGACTGAAATAACTTTCGTCCTGTCGAAATCCTGGATAGAGTTAAAACTTCTCTCCAGGAAAGAGGAAGCGGCGGGGTGCGGAGATAGGACTCGAAAGAGTATCGAAAGTTTAAGAAAAGAGTAGAGCAGACGACGCACATCTCGCTGAAAATATTCGTGGAGCATAAGCCCAGGGGAGAAAGAAAGAGAGAGTGGAACTCTGAGAAAAAAGTCGAAGCTACGACTGCAGAAAAAGTTTCGTAGCTAAGACTTTCTCTCATAAATTCTCGAAAAGCTCCTCTAAAAACCCATAAATTATCAAACGGAAAGATCCTCCATAACCGCTTCAACAACCTCTTATCTCTCGTGATAATTCTAAACTCGTTCGTCTTCTGAAGAGGAAATAATCGAGAGCTGTATCTCGATCAAAATGATCTATCAAAGCTCAAGAATGAATCCTCAAGACCCTAAAGTCTTGCTGTCGCAGGAAAATCGAATAATCGGAAAAAATTAGAAGAAGGTCAGTTTTTTGACAGATGAACCAGGATGAGCAGGTGCCGCGGGTGATAAATGCAAGTTTGCCTAAAAATCGGGGTGCAAGGTTTTTTTAGGGGATCGGGGTGGATTGATGCCAAACTACAACCCCTACGGGGTCGGCGCCGTGAGGCAAAATGTCCAGAAAAACCCGGACTTTAGTTTTGTCCACAGCGCCGAAGTCGTGGAAGTTCATTTTGGGGGTGAAAAAGTGTGGTGAAATTTCGAAAAATCAGTTTTAATTCAATAACTCTTTAGGAAAAATTCGTACACTTTTTGTTCAAATGGCAACGTTGTAGCCCTTGAAAAGACGCGTTGATCGTGCATTTGATCATCACTCTCCGATAATATCTTCACCCCTAAAAAAATTGTTGAAACACCAAAAAAAATTGTTTATTGAAGAACTCAAAAACATTCGATTTTTTGGGTATAGTTTGAATGTACGAAATGTAGGGAATAATTTTCTCTATATTTTTGTTTCTATGGACCACCCTTGAATTTTGATTTTACAACCCCTCTTAGGGGTTAAAAATTGAAAATGCAATTCTGGGTAAACTATTGACCGCACGATTTCTCCGCCGTGGAAGAATTTGTAACTTAAACCCCCAACCACATTTTTATCCACCGCGCCAAACTTGTATCTCTTTATTTTCGGGCGATGGTTTTCCCAGAATTTCATTTTGAATTTTCAATTGGAAAAAGCGAAATTCAACGGTGGTCCATACAAACGAAAATATAGAGAAAATTATTCTCTACATTTCGTACATTTAAACCATACCCGAAAAATCGATTGTTTTTGAGTTCTTCAATAAACAATTTTTTTTTTTATACAGCAACTATTTTTTTTGGCTGCAGATATTATTGGAGAGGGATGATCAAATACACGATCGAGGCGTCTTTTCAAGGGCTACAACGATCCCATTTGAATAAAAATTGTATGAATTTTTCCTAAAGAGTTATCAAATTAAAACTGATTTTTCAAAACTTCCCCGCACTTTCTCACCCCCAAAGTGAACTTCCACGACATCGGCGCTGTGGACAAAAATAGAGCCCGGATTTTTCTGAACATTTTGTCTCCCGGCGCCGACCTCGTGGAAGTTGTAGTTCGGCATTAATCCACCCCCAACCCCCTTCATCCCCTAAAAGAAACCCTACACCCCGATTTTAAAGCAAACTTGGATTTAGCAACCGTGGCACATACAAAATCACCTGTCAAAAAACTAGCCTTCTAGATTTTTCCGATTCCAATATACAGCACGACTGCACTACTATGGGACACCGAGTAAAATAAAATACTAAATAGCGCTGCAAAGGAAAATAAATACTTACCGTAAAACCTGGTTAAATTGAAATTCAAAGAAACTTTGATAGTTTTTGCGGCTACTTTAACAGAGCGCCGAAATACGGTTTTGACTAATTGTTTTTTAACGTCTTTTCTATTGTTGCTCAAATTTGATATTCATATTTATTATAATGTTGCTAAAGTTGATTGTAATGTTGCTCAAGTTGATTTTGATCTCAATGATAATTATAAAACTGATTAAGTGCCTATAACAGTACCCTAGGTACTTGATATTTTTATGTACAATGTTTTCTTAACAAAGATGACAGTTTGATTTCAAAAAATCTTTATATTTCATTTAGTACCATGTATAATGCATAAAACATTAATTTTTTAAATAAAAATCATGTAAAAGTAATCCTTAATCTTAGACATAAGTAGCATTTCAAAGCCTTGCCAAAGAAACCCCACACTCGAGGTTACTTTGCCACTAAAAAAAACATATAAAATTGTGGGGGGTGGTGGGGCTTGACTTTCTTGTACATTTGATAGCCCAAGGACACGTCGTTCCATCGGAGCAAAAAACTTCCAAAACCTGTTCAAAGTAACCCCATTTTACGGTGCTTATCAACACTTGTCATACAATAAATTACACAGGTATGTTTTCCCTTTAAGGGCGGGGTAAAGTATTTAAATTTTTTTTTTCATTTTTTTTTAATTTTTTAAATGAATGCATAATATATCAAGAATATTGTGTTCAAATTTCAAGTCGATCGGAGTAAAATTGACGAAGTTATGAGTATTTAAGCGTCTATTGCTCCGTGCCGATCTCTTCTCTTCTGCGTTTTTCAAACCGTTTTTCTAAGACTTGTCATATTTGAAGTCCGTGTGCACGATAACTCAAAATCTACTGGACCAATCGCTTTGAAATTTTGCACAGTACTTCTTCACATAATTCACCAGGTATTGTCGAGAGCTTTTTTGTTTTTTTTAATAATTACTAATTTTTTAACAACAAATTAGCCGATTTTTTTTAGCGAAAATCGGGTTTTTGGCTCCCAAGTGTTACGAAAAATTGAAAAATCGAAAAAAAAGTCATCCCGTCATTAACTCGAGAAACATCTCCTTTAACAAATGCATTTTGATTTTTTTGTTTCAAATGATTCTGTTGCGAGTTATGGTGCACACCGCAAACCAACTTTTTTTCGAGGCGCCTCCGGGGTTTAATTTTCGCTCGCTCAATTTTGAATATTTTGCAATGCAAATTTAGGAGAATGTTGTTCAAATGTTACTTTATTATATGTAAATTTTTCAATAAACGAACACTATTCGTTACGCCAAAAAAAAATCTTAAAAACATGCCTTTTTTCGCCGAATTAACTTTACCCCGCCGTTAATTCCCAAAAGTAAGCTCCCGCATCAAACTCGAGTGCCTGAGGGACCCCACTTTCGAGTGTCGCACACAGCCTTTCATTCGGTCCACTAGCCAGTACTCGGCTGAGCTGTCATCCATCAAAATTTTGGCACGGACCAACGCCCGGGTAGATGGGTGGAAATGGTCATCCGATTGGTCGATACAAAAGATGCCTCATATTCGATTTACCGAAACTCCCTTATTCCTAATTGGACAGAACAATAAGGCAAATACCAGAGATTCGTTGTCTCGTCCAGGCGAGACGATTGGATAAGATCTCTGTGAATCCGTATGCTTTCACTGTGCTTCCTCCGTCGCTATATGTACCGAAAACTCATTTGTTTCCTGCACACACAGTCCGATCTACCAACGTCCTGGAAAGATCGTTAGATTGTCCCCATTAAACTCGAATCCAGCATCACTCATTCCCTCCGGCGTATTTCCTTATCCTTATCAGTATCGCATTGTGGATGTACGAGCCAAACATACACACGTACGTCCACCCACACATATACATTTTGAATTGAAGTTTCGTTAGCGAAGCGTGTGACAGTTGCTGTGGGCGAGAAGACCAAAGGCTTGGTATTTCCACTTCCTGCCTTAGACGAACATTCGACTGAAGAGATACTGATCGTTCGGTAACATAGAAACTTATCAGTTTTGCAATGTTTTCCATTTACTTCCTCCCGAGTATCCCCTCTCGCATACATGCCTCTTACCAGGCGAATACTAGTCCCGTAAAAGAGACGAAAATCCAGCACTTTTTAGCGTAGAATATGCATTTTTGGCTGAAGGTAGATGGTTGCATACTGAAAGGAACCCCAATAAAATGTTGCCCCTCAACTTGCCCCGACCCTCAGAAATAGGGGTTTAAAACTCAAAAATCGCTGTACTGCGATTATTAATAGCCCGATGAAAGAATATTTCAAACAATAATTGTTTGGAATAATAAAAGAATACTGAAGCGTAATATATAAGTACTGTTGAGTTCAGTTCAATAAATGCATACATTATGACAATAAAAAGCTTTTGTTATTCAATTTATTATTCCTACGCATCCCATGTATATACAGGGTGTCCCAGAAGTAACGTAAGCCCTTCTAGCATCTGGTAGGAAAAAAAATTCTGAGACGAAAAGTCCTGAGTCATTTTTTTATCAGACGCATAGATAATTAATTATGAATGAAAATAAATAGCCAATCAGGTGCGCGCTCCAGTGGAAAGGCAGCGTAGAGGGGAGGGATAGGGGAATGCGTTGTAATTGAGTGCGCCTGAAAATGTGTGCGGAGGGAAAACTGCGAAAGCATGTGTGCAAGTGTGTGTGTGTGTGTGTGTGTGTGTGTGTGTGTGTGTGTGTGTGTGTGTGTGTGTGCGCGCACTTGCACACATGCTTTCGGAATATTCCCTCCGCACACATTTTCAGGCGCGCGCAATTACAACGCATTCCCTTTATCCCTCCCCTCTACGCTGCCTTTCCGCTGTAGCGCGCACCTGATTGGCTATTTATTTTCATTCATAATTAATTATCTATGCGTCTGATCAAAAAATGACTGAGGACTTTTCGTCTCAGAATTTTTTTTCCTACCAGATGCTAGAAGGGCTTACGTTACTTCTGGGACACCCTGTATAGTACTACAAAAATAAGTGTTGTTTTTACACACTTTGAGTGTGTAAATGGCTGTAGACACTTTTTACACGTTTTAACGCGTGTAAAAAAATACACGTCAGTGTATTGCTTGAGCGAATCTATCCGTGTTATTTTTACACCGTCATTTTTCACACACGTAAAAACGTGTAAAACGTGTCTACAGCCATTTACACACCTAAAGTGTGTAAAAACGACACATTTGTTTTTGCAGTGCACACGCATCAACTCCGAATTTTCGAATCGTTTTTGTGCCGCTATTTTCAAAGATAGGGGATTGGACATCAGATAACTTGATAAGAATTTTAATATTCCAAATAACTTTTGTTTGAAACCTCTTTTGATCGGGCTATTAAATATCGAGCCACGGCGATTTTTAAGCTTTCAACCCCTATTTCTCAGGGTTCACGAGTTGAAGGGTAACATTTGATTGGGGTTACTTTCAGTATGCAACGATCTGCCTTCAGTCAAAAATTCATATTCTACGCTAAAAAGTGCTGGGTTTTCGTCTCTTTTACTGGACTATATAAACTTACAAGACTCCTTCAAAAATGTTTAAGATTCTCGTCACTTCCGGTTTTTCCTCCTTTCTTCCCTCACGATGATACGCAATGGCGTCTGCAAACCAAGACGATAAATAACAATCCTGCAGTTCGCCAAAAGAATTCCACAGAAATTCTCATCAACTGTGTAACTTTTACTCGGAAGGGGAACATTTTGTTTTCAACTAATTGTCAAATTTTTTCACCAGCTAACAGATGAGTCCGTGTGGAAAGTTTGGTCCTGCCCAATTTTCAATTGAGAGATAAAGTTGCCAGAGCTCTGCAATCATACGAAGTCATAACAAACTGACCCGATGGAAAAAATGTGATCGATGTATATTGTAAAATTCAGCGGTATCGTTGGTACAAGAGGAACGAACAATCAGTTGCGCACTCATCGAGGAGAGCAGGTATCGTGTGAATGCAGAGCATGGTATAATACTGTCACAACGATGACAAAGCCCAACTCCGATATTAATTCTTTTCATTCTACTGCAGTTGGCAAATAGACTGGACTGAATGGACAGTAACTGCACTCATAAAGAAAAAAAAATAAAAAAAAAATATATATATATATATATATATATATATATATTCATTCTCGTACCTAAATTTTAGTTTATTGGTTTGTTGTTACGTTGGCGAGTCTCTTTATTAACTATTAACTGTTCTACACCCACACACACACACCCATATACATATATATATATATATATATATATATATATATATTTATATTTATATTTACATTTATATATATATATATATATATATTTAGAGGTCGCTCAAGCCTCCCAAAAATTCAAATTTTCATTTCATATATATATATATATATTAAGGTAGCACAAATTTGAACTCTATTTTTTTCCGGTTCAGTTCTCGCCCATGAATGTTACGCTTTATAATTTAAAAATTAAGCTCGCGAAAGCTCTTGCCGGTCAATGGATATTTTGTGGACGCTCAAGAGCTTCGAAATGTGCAATTTTCGCCAATTTTTTTTTACTCTTCTTACTCATAAATTTGACGCTTTGTAAAGTTTACAAAACAATTAATCGTTTTTCTTTAGAAACAGATTTTTCACATTTACCTCACACTACTAACCCAAAAATTATAATCTTCGTTCTCAAATAATAATTATTTAAAGCTCTTCCCCGTAAACAAAATTATAGGTCCCCAGTTTTATCGGGTTAGAAGTGAGGTACATTTGACAAATCCGTTTCTAAAGAAAAAAAGGATGAAGTGTTTTGAAAATGTTACGAAGTGTTAAATTTAAGAGTGAGAAGAGAAAAAAATCGCGACGATTGGACATTTCGAAGCTCTTGAGCGACCACTAAATATTCATTGGCCGGCTGGAGCTTTCGCGAGCTTAATTTAAAAATTACAAAGCGTAAAATTCATGGGTGAAAAGTGAACAAAAAAAATGTCGATTTTTTTATGAAAATTTGAATTTTTGGGAGGCTTGAGCGACCTCTAAATATTTCTTGACCGCTCGCAGCTTTCGCGATAATTTTCTTTTCTTTAAAGTAGATAATTGGATGACAAGAAAAAAGGGAAAAAATAGAGCACACATAAATATATATAGATATACATATTTACACATACACATTTCTATACCACGTATTGGTCTTCTACTATCTCACGAAAACACGAACACATAGAAAGAAAAAGAAAGAAATAGGAAGTGTTACTTCTCTTGGCCTCCTGAAAAGTTTCGAGGACGGTGATACAATTTATTCTTGCTCGTATATCTGGGTTGAGAGGTCCCTTTGCACACTAGCCACGGTTCCTGAGTTTTCTAGCTCACCTTTGTGCGTTTAAATAGATATATGTATACATCTATCTGTGTGAACGTGTGTGTATACATATAAATGTATATAGGATAAGCCAGTAGACGTCGTTCCGGAGCGTTACGATCACCAAGTTTTCGAACTACCTTTTCTCTTCCCTGCCCAATACTACGTCACATGACATCACTGAAAACACGCCAAGCTTGTGTCTAACAAATCGACAGTGTCGTTGTATGGGAACGCGCTTTTCAATCTCTTCGATGATATTTTTTTTTCCAATACACTCTAATTGAAACTTTTAATTTCCAATATCAGAACCGAAGCAGCCCCATTTTTTATTTCGTTTTTCTATTTTTAGAGGCGTATGGAAAAAAATGAAATATCATTGAAGTGGCAATATTTTGTTTCTCCATAGAAGCTTTGTTGAATAAAACATGACGAGGTGTTCATTCATTCGGAAAGCTCCATTTTACCGAAGCATATTCTGCTTTTATTGATCGTATACTTCGCTCGAAATATTTCATTAATTCGAGGGCATTTTCGATACAGAACGAATCCTCGTAAAAATATTTAAAAACGAAGAATTTGACGTTATTGCAATTGTGAGAGGAAGCGACGATCGTGTCTATTTTTCAAAAAGCAGACAGGACTCAAATATAGTGACGAAGAATAATTTTAATCTCGTGCTGGCGACAGACGTGATCGTTTGTGCATCGACAAAACCATCGAAAAGTTGGACTTTCCATGGAAAATGGTGTGTCTTGGAACTTTAATTGCAATAATGGAGGAATGTAATATCAGCAAGGACGTCATGGACACTGACTCGCTGGAAAATGAGGTGAAGATAATTCTCCATACGCAATTTGATGCAATTGCCACGTGTTCGCCAAATTTTCGTTCCACTAAGCAGAATGATTGTTATTTCTAAAAATCTATTTACATTTCCAATATATCGAAATTATAAAAAGGATTTATTTTTATTTTTCAGGCAACACAAACGTCGACGGGTCCGAAGCAACTCGATCTGAGGAGGATCGGACTAATGAGGATTCCGGACAGCACACTGGCCTTTTCTTCCATCGAGGAAATACTCCTAGGCCAAAATCAACTCAACAATCCGGATAGTAACTTGAGCATGCTAGAAGGGTTCGTACGTCATTCAATTACTTGCCTAAAAAAACAAACGTTCCAATTATCCATGGATGCAAATAGCAGTTAATCTTTATATGTAAATAATTATTTGTGCATTGATAGACGCTATTTTTTGGGTCATTGGGAGGGGGGGGGGGGATTTGCCAGTATTTTCACCCTTGACCCTCCGACCTAAGTGTCCCGGTATTTGACATATGACTTTTTTTAATTACCCGAAATTTCGCCTTAAAATTTCATAACTTTTCTGTTTGTGGTTGTAATAGCACGAAATGATTTTGTTATATTCTGCAATGTATGTTTATTGTAAATAAATCATTATTTGATACAATTGGTTTCAAGAAAATGACTTATGAGCTTCCAAAGTCTTAAAATTACGTAAATGTCCACTTCTAAATGCATTGCGAAAAAAAAACTGATAGCTATTTTGAACTTAACTTTGTTTTGAAAAGTTCTCTAATTTATACCCTTTTCAACGGTACGCTACATGTCATAGAAACCATCCATTGGGTGGTCAAAACAAAGAGACAAATTTTTTTTATAATGAATTGAGAAGTTGATATTTTTCATACATTTACACAATTTTAAGAGTTTGGAAGCTCAAGAGTAATTTTCTCGAAACCAATTGTATCAAATAATGATTTATTTATAATAAGCATACGTTGCAGAATAGTTAAAGTTATGACGATTTAAAAGCGAAATTTAAGGTAATGAAAAAAGTTATATCTTAATTACCGTGACACTTAGGACATAGGGTCTAAGGGTGAAAAAATAGCACATGAACCCCCCCCCCCCCCCAATCCCCCAAAAAATGTATAGACAGGGTGATTCACGATAATTAGGGTTTACTTGATGAGCGTATAGGGTGTCAGTACGAAGAAAACGCTTTTTTTAAATGTCATGCGACAAAAATTCGCCGCGATATTCGCATTCAAATTCCAACGCAGAGTAAACAACGGCACAATAGTGGCTCACGCGTCATTTTTTTTCCTTTAAGTATCAAATAATAAACGAAAAATATTAAAGAGTCTTATTGATTTGCAAAGCTCGGGGTTTATTCTTTTCGAGGGAAAAAAATGTTAAGAACAAAAAATCCATTTGTCTGAAGGTGGATTCGAATATGTGCTCGCAAAGGGATCCCTTATAATTGTGAATCACCCTGTACATATACAGGATGTCCCAGAACTGAATGTGTTCGCTGGGATGGGGGGTTGGGGGTGAAATTCTGAGTCGATTGATATAAGCCCCACATGGAAATAAGATATACAAAAAATATACCGAAAGATATATAAAACATTCAGTAAATATATTTTGTTCGAAAAGTTGGATATGTCAAATATAAATTTGGATATGTCTAAAAACCTGTGCGATTTATATATATAAATAGCTTCTAAGATATACATTAAATATATTAGATCTGTATACTGAATATATCTTTTATACACTGGGGAACATACCGGAGAGCGTACGCTGGGATATAAAAAAAAATACATTTTAGATACACATAAAATATATTGAAAGCGCATGACCAACGTATGCTTTATACATTTTTAATAGGTTATCCGAATATATTTAAGGTATGCTATATGTATATCTGAATATATATTACTATATGCTTATATGCTATATGTACTAATATACCATGAATAGACGCAAGATTCATTTGAATCATATAAAATGCTCATAAAAGATACATTTTCGATTCATTCATTGTATATATACATTTAAACACACACACACACACATTAGCCTTTGCCCACGGTTTTGCCCGCTCTGTACCGCTCTAAACAGTTATTCTGGCTACCTGGTCTGTAGTTTTTGATAATTCACCTTGCTTATTGAAAAAAAATATATTCCATATAAACTGACTTTTTGTCTCCGATATCTTTATCATAGGTATAGATAGGTTGAGTATTTACTGACGAACATTTCAATGGCAATCACATTGATTGATCTTAACTTTACTAAATGAAAAAGTACTCAAATGAAACCTTTGAACTTTGGATAATATGTTATTGTCTGAAATGAGTTATCTAAAATTAAAATTTAATCGATTTTTCCAAAATTCAGTATACACCACGTTTCACGTTTTTCTTTCTTCCCCGTCGGTTAAAATAAAATATTTTCTCGGTTGGTCACTCTACAGCAGGCGACGACATAGAGCTGACCATGCGAGAAGCAGGCTGTTCGTCGGTTGACTCGCTCGTAGCGTTTGTCGTAGCGTTTGTCCTTGCGATTTGTTAACCGTCATCGCAAAGCAGATGGTTACGGGGAACTGCACTTAAATTGAAAGGGGCATTGGGCTATTGGGCATAAGTGGTATTCGCGGTATAAACAGCGTCTTACCCCGTCCGCACCCCGTCAGAACTTCTCCCTCGATAACCTTTTGTTAAAAAGTAATTAATTGCTCAACTTAGACTCGTTCGATTTAAATAAAACAAATAGCATCATATTAGTGGCATTTTACGCTATAAACAGAGAAAACCATATTTCATTCGGTTCAGTAGTTTTACACACACACAAACACACACACACAAACACACACACACACACACAAACACACACACACACACACATACACACACACGCACGCACGCACGCACACACACACACACACACACACACACACACACACACACACACACACACACACACACACACACAAACACACACCCACACACCCACACGCACACACAAACACACACCCACACACCCACACGCACACACGCACACACGCGCGCACACACACACACACACACATCTTCAATTCGGTATCTCGCGAAGACCTAGCCGCACTAGCCGGAATAAATGATCGAAGGTTATGTAATCTCGTAATTCTATTCGATTATCGCTCTCTATGCGAACGCAATTAAGTAATTGATCCGATATTGTTAGTTACTCTTGTAAATCCACACATTTCTCAATAACCTAACATTGTGTATTGTACCAGATGTAGACGATACGAAAGTCAATTTATCAAGTAGAACTAGCTCAGTGTGGAAGGTCCCAGCTCATCACTCAGAAGTCTCGGGTTCGAAACCACCTTACGGCGTGTAAGCGTCTGATATAATTTAAATTTGAACTATTAAAATATCTGAACTGCAAACACCATAATCGTAATTAACGACAAGGAAAAATATCGTAAAAGGGTGCAATGATGTAAATAACGTCATAACAAAATTTTTAAGAATATTTCTAGTATAGATTGAATACACTCCAAGTATATCTTAAATACACGTTGAATATATTTTAATAATATTTAAAATGTACTATGAGTATATTTCAAGTATATTTTAAACGGAGTATGAACATATATCGTGTATATTTTAGATGTATTTTAAAGACATTTAAAGTATATTTCAATTATACGTCGAATACAGTTAAAATACATTTTTAATATATCGAAAACTATACTTTTACATATATTCTATTTCCGTGTGGGTATACTCAAACGTATACTTTCAGTATAGTTTGAGTACATGTCGTCGCATATCCAACGTGCATTCTCTATATATTCTGAAGATCTATTTTTGGTCGAAAAGTTGGATATCGCGAGTATACGTTAGATGCATTTCTCATATATATTGCATACATCTACTGTACATCTAAGATACATAATGTATATCTGAAATATATTTTACATCTATTTTTAATTTATTGAAAAATATATTTTACGTATATTTTTTTTCCGTGTGGGGCATGTGTGGGTCTCAGATCAACCGTTGAATTATTATTAATATTTTAGGGCGGGCCAATCAGATGCGCCCGCTGAGCCAGCTCACCGACGTACGCCGGCTGATCGGGCGCATCTGATTGGCCCGCCTTAAAATATTAATAATAATTCAACGGTTGATCTGAGACCCACACATGCTTATATCAATCGACCCAGAATTTCACCACCAACCCCCCATTTCAGGGAACGCATTCAGTTCTGGGACACCCTGTATATGTTTACACGTAGAAGATAAAGAGGAAAGAAATCATCGACAAATATAATATAACATTCTTTGAATGCACATTAACTGGTCACGCCTAGCTCATGGCCGGAAGAGGAATTTTCGTGAATTTTTTTGGGAACACATGTGCAGGTTTTCAATTGTTTTTCACATTAACAAGTACGGTTTTGAGTACCCATTACATTTTTTCATTGATAGATATTTATAAATGGGGTAGTTACAAGGGTGTGGGCGGTCGGCTGAGCACTGCTACGTGGAAACAAATCATCCAACATAAAAAACAAATGTATTTAGTTTTTTCGTGCAATTACCTAGTGAATGGACGAAGGATTTAATAAAATAGTGAGTTTTGAAGAAGGGGCCGCAGTCCAAAGTGAAGTATCAACTCTCTATGAAAAAAACGCTCTATTTGCGTTAATTAAAAAACCTATGCATCGAAAAAATAACTCCTTCGATCAAGCATTGTTTTTTATATGTAAAAGGAGCTTCCAAAATTTGAAGTTGATCGGTGCAGTAATTTTGGATGTATCGTGGTCATCGATTTTGTAAACGTGATTTTGAGAAAAACGCTTTCAAAGTTCGCCGGTTCGCGAGACCTACCTATAAACGCCCATAACTCCCCAATTTTGAACGGATGTACTCGAAATTCTTAGAGAATATTTTTCAAATTTTATATTTTGAGAAGCCGTCAAAATTCAAAATTCAATATTTTCAAAAATTTCAACCAGGTGTAAGCCTTCAAATCCATTTTGATAAACTTCTCAAAAGGCTCCGTTGCATTTTCGATGAAGGCTCCGTTGAATTTCTCCCCAAAAAGGTTTCCACATCTACGAACGGTACGCATGGAAGGCAACAGTCTGAAATCCGTCCCCGGAGAATTTCTTGAACTCGTGTCCCTGACCACGCTGGACTTGTCGGACAACAAAATCGCGGAACTGCCTCCCGAGATCCATCGACTGAGCAAGTACGTATACAGTGAATTGTGTCGGCCATCCTCGCCCGGCTATGTGTGTACATGTGTGTTTCAGCCAAGTTTTCTTGCCCCGGGTCATTCCCATTAAAAGTTTCACGAAAGTTTTTTTTTTTCGTATTTCGTATAACCTCTAGCGGAAGTCAAGATTTCCGTGTGCACTGTATATCGTATGTAGGATACGGCAAAGTGGCCTACGATCTCTCGTCAAACTTGTATATTTGCACGTTTACGATCAAACAAAAGTTACAAACGAATCTCAAAAGAACGAAGTTTCTTTACGTACTTAAAATTTGCGCAGTCATGCTTGAAGTAAAATCAAATATTTCCGTTGAGACTATTATTATCGAATTGTAATTAAAATAATAAACATTAATTAATACAAATAATTAATTGAAATTAATTCAATGCATTAAATGAATAAATAAAATTTGGGAATTAGATGTACTTTGAGGACTTTTCCGAAAAACGACGGAACATTTTTTTTCGCCATAAGCTGCTTTCATAGGTCGCCACTATTGATATTCCATCGGGGGAGGCTGACATTCTCTATTAATTCCATAAGTTATTGGGTTTTGAAGTTCCCGGCAACACGTAATAAAATAGGGCATTTTTAAATATTCCGACGCCTATGTTGGTGATGGGAGGTGAGGGGATTTATAAAAGAAACCTTTCTGAATACAATGGCGAAGAGAAATCGCGGCGGTCACTTCCCCCTCTCCCCCTGCAGTCGTTGGTACAGTTGTAGTTTATTTAAATATATTTAAAAACTACGCTTAGTGTCTTTGGTGGGGGGGGGGGGCTGCTCCCCATTGGTGGGCGCAGGGCTCTAGCTGCCCCTTGACCCCGCCGGGGGGTTGCGACCCCCGGACCCCCTGCGTGGCCACATCAGACACCTTCTGCACACAACACACAAAACCAGCACAGGTATTTAGGAAGGCTTCTTTTATAAATCCTCCCATTCCCCACATCCAATATAGGTGTTCCGAAAATCTTCGAAAATGCGCTTTTTTATAACGTGTTGTCGTGAACCTCAAAACCCTATATATTTTTATGGGAGTGTGACCGCCCCCATTTATTTTCGGCATTGCATTTAGAAAGACTTTTTTTATAAATGCCTCCACCCCCCAAAATAGGCGTCGAAATTTTACAGTGCCCTATATTATCACGTGTTTCCGCGAACTTCATAAACCCCCATAACTTATGGAATTAATGGAAATTGTCAGCCTCCCCCGACGGAATATCACTCAATCTAATTAAATAAATAAGATCATAGGAAAAAAAATTCCCGTCGATTTTCGAAAAAGTCCCCAAATTGCAAAATTTCCAAAAGTTGAATAAATTTATAATGAATTAAAATAGAATAATTGAATTTTAAATTCATTTTTTTGAAAATTGAATATTCCATTAATTAAATTTGAACGAATTTATATTCGTAATTAAAGGAATAAATTAAATGAATTAAAATAATGAACGAAAAACTGTCAATCTGAAAAAGTTCATATTATTTCTCGTCATTTTTTTCAATGATAGTCATTCATCACTGTCGAAAAATTCATTATGAAAGGAACACGAAATATATTCTTCGATATAAAGAAAATAAACAAGAAATTCCAAATTCCAATTTCCAAAAACGCATCGATAATTGTTGGTGTTACTGGTGAAAATGACACTCATTCCAAATGCACGGTTACGACCCGACGGAAAGGGAGCAACAAAACCCGGCTGATGAATCGACGACCCATATGGAAACGGTGATAAACTTTCGAGCGAACAAACCGCCTGCGTGCGTTGTTGAACCAATTGTTATTGATAGATGGTACACTAGAATGTGCAGAATTCGAGTGAGCATGGAGCAATTATTTGCCGTGGAAAATCGAATTCGTATGTTGGCTCGGAACGCGAAGGGGGGGTCCGCGTACGTTTACGCGATTGTAAATTAATTGATAGTCATTATACGACCCAATAACACGATACGGTAAGTAGTTAAACGAATTTTTGCGGGATACCTCTCGTGCTATGTTAACCAATTTGACCACCGCTTATACGGGTCTACGAAAATAGCAAATGTTTGACATTTCTCCTATCGCAAACGACTATTACGCGTAAACACAGTGACAATCACAAGGTGGCCATGTGTTTTTGTAAGGATCTGAAAAAAAAAACATGGCGTTTTTTTATGACGAGAAAAAATTGAGCATTCTGGAAAAAAATCAATGTTTTATTATATGAACAAAGCAGAATGAAAAGAATCAAATTCCGTATTCGAAAGACACCTGAAAACTTTTTTTGCACATCCCGTCATCGAGAAAAAAAATATCCAAGATGCATTTAAAAATAGGCAAATGGCATTTAATACCATTTAAAAGAGCTACTTTAGAAGCGTTTCGTATTCGGAATTTAATTATCTTCACTCTGCTGAACTCAAAATAGAATTTAGAGTTTTTTCGAGAATGCTCAATTGTTGCTGGCGAAAACTACTCACGACAAAAATAGGTAATTTTTTTGGAAACAGAGGTGAGAAACCATTAAATACCATATTTCTCTCGGTCGCAAAATCTTCGCGCCAGATCCTTTAACAATACATAACCACCACACAACTGACAGGGCTGCTGGTTATTGGTCATTGTGCAAAAGTGAATGATTACCGAGATATTATTATTTTTTTTTAAGTGAGGGGTAGTTAACTTTAAAAATTAATTTTGAAAAGCAGTTGTATAAAATTAAACTTTTTCATTATTAGAAATTTGAGGACACAGTAACAAAGAATTATCAACAATAAAATAAGAATAAACTGCAAACATTTCTGAATTACGGATCGAAAACTCTGCAAGTCTATAATTATTTTTATTCGATTGTTGGTAATACGTTCTTACTGTGTCCTCGAACTGCAAACAATAAAGAAGTTTGATTCCATACAACAGTTTTTTTAAATTAATTTTTAAGTTTCCTACCCCTCCCTTAAAAAAATCATAATATCTCGGAAGTGCTTGACTTTTGCATAAAGCATTACTGGGTGATTTGATAGCGGAAAACATGTCCTGCAACCCTTTCACGGGATCGTGACCAACAACCAGTTGCCCCATATATATATATATATATGGGGCGACTGAAATATTTTTGGTTTTCCTGATTTTTTTTTGCAAAAGATTCAAGATAATTTAAGAGATATAATTTTCCAAAAGATGTTGATTTCGAAAGTTTTGAAAACGTTCAAATGCTGATAACTCCTGAACTCATTGAGATATCGATAAATGTCACTATACATTTATTTTTAATTTTCAAGCATACTTTTGTTAAAAAATATGAACACAAATATCGATTATCAATGTCAACGTTTTTTTTGCTTCTAAAGTAAAAACAATTTCTTAAAATGATGATTGTCTTTTTTATTTTGTTCCAAAAATTCTCAAAATAGAGTGACCCATTCTGTGACTTTTAAGACTAGTCTCATCGTGGACTCATTTTCCTTTCTATTTTTTTCGACTTGATCATATTTTTTTAAGAAGATTCTTATCATTTTAATGCCCAATAATACTATTAATGATTTTGTGATTGACAATTCCGCTTCATCAGGCTTGAAACGGTTTTTTTTAATATTTGGAATTTAACGAAAAAAAATATTTCGAATTTTTTTTTATTTCGTTAAATTCAGGTATATCTCATGTGTGTGTGTATATATATATATATATATACACACGCACGTCTCCAATCGTTATATTTTCCTTGATAACGAAGTGTGTCCTGCGACCAAGCAACCTATTAACCCGAAGGAAAATTAGAATACGAAAAAATCGAGAAACTTAGCCGCGAGTGCCCGGTCCAGTGATTTGAGATGGAGATGGCGATACAAATAATAATATTGTTTGAGTAGATTAGTACCCAAAAATAAAGAAAATAAAAAGAATCGACCCATTTGGGCATCGAGTTGCGACGTCAAACATACGAGAGACGCGAAACGTTAATTCGGAGCAGGCGTGATTAGTAGGAATAAAGCAGACGATGAATAATAGCGGCGATAGCATTCGCTCATCCGCATTGCCGTGCCCCACGGAGGATAAAATCACCCAGTTATCCCGTATGCACGTGGTTTGCGCTATCCATAGATCGTCCACGTACCTGTATACGGTACTTACCTACGTATACATAATGTGTGTATTATCAGCCAGGGAATATACAGTGGCGTGCAAAAGTTTTGGGCCACCCGATTTTTTTTAGTAATGTGATAAAATATTGAATTCCTAAACTCGTTAATCATCTAAAAATGTTACGAGATCTATGATATGAATAATAGCGTGATATATTATTTTTTGCATGGCGTATTATTTGTGTACAGCGTCGAAAGAGTTTCGTCGGTGTGCAAAATTATCGGACCGCTATTTCACCCTAGTCCAGTAAAAAAGACGAAAACCCAGCACTTTTTAGAGTAGAATATAAATCTTTGACTGAAAGTAGATGGTTGCATACTGAAAGTAACCCCAATAAAATGTTGCCCCTTAACTCGCCCCAACCCTAAGAAATAGGGGTTGAAAACTTAGAAATCGCCGTATCTCGATAATTAATAGCACGACGAAAAAATGTTTAAAACAAAATTTCTTTGGAATAATGAAAAACGTATAAAGTTATCTGATGTCCAATTCCCTATCTTTGAAAATAGCAGCACAAAAACACGAGAGCACCACTGACCCAGACAAGGATGCAGCGATATGTCTATGCTCGCAAACGCATCAACCCCGAATTTTTGTTATCGTTTTTGTGCCAAAAAAGCATATTTTCTGTAATTTCTAAAAAAATATAATATCCAAATTATTTTATTAAAAATGTTAGGCACATAAATAAAAGAGCAACATTTCAACAATATTAAAAAAAATGTTCATTCAAACATTTGGGGAATGAGTTATCCTGACCACTCGTGGTGGTCAGGATAACTCATGATAGCTTTATCTGAAATTAAAAGACCGAATTGCTTCTATTGTAGATAAGTATAGTTCGTGATTCAATATTCTAGACATATTGTACTATTAGATACATTTTTTAATCGATTTTTTGAAATTTTCACACCCACGTAACCCCTTAAATAAAAGCTTGCAAAAAAGAAATGCGTTGTAGATCCCCAAAACACCGCAGTAGGTATTTCGAGAGAATTACGTAGTGAAAATCATGCCGACATCAGTCGAAGGACAGTATCCCAACGTCTGAAGTCTGAAGTCTGTAGGACTGATTGGACGAATTGATGTAAAAAGGCCACTCGTCAATAAAAAAAAGCAAAAGGCCAGATTAAATTGTCCAAAAAAATATCAGTTTTGGACAGCATCAGATTGGCGGGAAGCATGATTTTTGCCGATGAATCGAAATTTCAATTATTCGGAAGTGACTGTCGGAAGTACGTGAGACGTTTAACAGGTACCAGATTCAACATGGGGTATCAAATTCCTACCGTAAGACACGGTCGCGGGAACATTAAAGTTTGCAATGAAGGAAATGCCGCGTGGTTGGGTGTTTCAAAACGATAACGACCCCAAACATGCTTCACATCTTGTAAAAGATTTTCTTCGAAGACGAAAAGTACGCCTTCTTGACTGGCCATCGCAATCACCGGACTTATAATTAAATCCAATTGAGCATTTGTAGCAAGACCTAAAAAATTGTGTCGGAACAAAAAATCACCCTGACAAGGCGGAATTTTGGAATCATTTGCGACATGAGTGGGGAATCTTGCCACGAGAACGGAGCTCACGATTAAGGGGTCTTCTCACTTTAGACGCTTAAAAAGGGCTATTTTCATGCATTTTTAGCAGGTTTATATTATAGATATTGATGTTGTTACACTTAGTAAATACACTGTCGAAATACATTTCAAAAAATGTTTTTATATATTTATGTAACCCAAACAAACTTTCAACCCGTTTTTCTCGAAACAACGTTTTTCGACAGCTTGTTGATAAAATCTTCGAAACTACTGAGCCGATCCTCATGAAATTTCAACCACATATTTTTTACAACTATATCTATAGCGCATATCAAGAATTTGTAAAATTTTGATGTTTACTATTTTTTGCCAAAAACGGTGAAAAATCACGTTCTTTTTGTTCTTTCGAAAAATGTCCGACATTTTGTTACTTTTGCCTATACCAAAAATCGTATGATAAGCGCCATAGCCATTGACATACGCAGACCTACAATTTTTTTAGGACATTTTTTTTACCTACCATTTTCGTCTATAAATAGTGACTTAAATAAATAAATATTTTTTTAATGCATTGCGAAAGTGTATTTACTAAACGTAACAACTTTTATATCAATATCTATATTATAAACCTATCAAAAAAATCATGAAAAAATATTTTTAGCGTCTAAACTGAGAAGACCCCTTAAAAGCGTCCAGGCCTCGTCGATGTGCCGCAGTTATCGCTGCTAACGGCATGGCAACAAAGTACCTAGTCAAGTGAAAAAGGTCGAACGTGGTTTTGTTATTTTCAAAAAAATTTGTTATTTTTTTCACACGCAACAGTATGTGGCCCAATACTTTTGCACACTCGTTAAATAATAAGTGATGGACAATTCAATATTTAAGAACAACATCTATGTATATAATTAATTGTTTTCAAAGATAAGTGAATACATGTTGTCATAACTCGTTAATTTTTTCCCCATCGTCGGATTTCAATGCAATAAGCCTGAAAAATACGATGGCCCAAAACTTTTGCACGCAACTGTATATCCTGTAGAGCTAACCCCGTCGATAATTCAAAGCTCGTAGCCGAGAAGCGTTGTGTGATAATGAAAAGTTACCCTTTCATTATCCGTTTTCGACAAAATTAATGGATACCCGTTGTTTTTTTTATTTACGGAGTACGGAAAATGGTGAGAATAGGGATGACTGCGTGATGTCCTGCCAATTATTCCGCTTCTCGGATGGGAAAGTCTTGAAAAAAAAAACATTCATCACAGCTCGAGATCAAATTTCGCTCGGCAAAAACAATTTAAAAAAATACATTTTTGATGTTAAAAGATAAAAAGAATTTTTTTTATTCTTTAGCTTAAACATTTTCCATGCTACAAATCTCAAGATTTCTCCACATTTGTTCAACAACTATTCGGTATCAGCCAAAATGATATCATTGCCATCCCTCAACCCCATTCACGAGACTTACACTACTCCATTCCGTCTATTGAAAAGATTGACGATTTCTCGATCTTCAACATGAAAAACAAAAATCTGGTCTCGTTTATTTCCTCGTACGATTGTTTTTATCTGGCACGATTGATCGCCATACACTTCATCATTACTCTCTTCGCAATGGAAAATAAATCTTGTGCAAAGGGAGCATGGAGACATTGACAGATTCCTATCAATCGTGATCGTATATTCGTAGTACATGTGTCACGATCGTATATCGGATACGGTCGCTATTTTTCATTCCCTACTGTATCATGTTTATGGCCGGTGAACATTTTTGATAACTTGATTTCTTGCTCACGATGCAAGTAGAGGAAAGAAACTTTTCTCATATCCAAACGCTCCAACCATGTCGTTCTAGTTCTGTGAACGTGACGACATTCCTTATGTACACACATATACATATATACATACATACATACATATATATATTAGACTGATTCAAAAAAAAAAAAATTTTCTGGATTCTCGTGCTATTGTTGGGCACTGATAAAACAAAATTTCTCTAAAAAGATGG
This sequence comes from Ophion obscuratus, assembly GCA_964007375.1. Classification (NCBI taxonomy): domain Eukaryota; kingdom Metazoa; phylum Arthropoda; class Insecta; order Hymenoptera; family Ichneumonidae; genus Ophion; species Ophion obscuratus. Next base: position 31,481,548 of record OZ023320.1, on the reverse strand, counting down.
GCGCGGTCACTCAATTTTTAGAGGTGGCTATCTCGACTTTTTTGTATTTGAATTTTTTTAACGAACGTATTGCATTTAAACATAGTCATGGCTTCGGATTACGGATAAAAATCGGAAAAGTTTTGAGTTTGTTCTTTTACAAACATAACAGAGAAAAACTGACCATACGTCGAAGTGCACACGAAACGATGAAAGAAATTTTCGAACAATGGAAATGTGCTGAAATTCCAACGCGTCGATTGAATAACGCAATCTTGAAATCAATAAAACTCCATCTAGTCTGGAAACAACTTTTAAAAAATCGAGTTAAAAAGAATTTGCCGTCACAAATATCGAAGGAGCGTAAATTTAAGAGAGATTTGGACAAACTGTTCAACGTTGCACATTTTCTTTCTGCCCAAAATGTTAACGAACTTGAGAATGGCTGGGAAGAAATGTAAATGAGTTTGAAGATAATATAAGCGTAGCATTTTGAAAATGTAAATATACGATTTATGAATAAAAGCTTATAATTTAATTTTTCGTAAAAAGTGCAAAATGTTAATGCGTATAAATAAATCTACATGAATAACGAGAGTAGTATAGACGCCATTATTGATCTACCTGGATTTGAATTGTGAATATTGCACCCTTTTCAAATTGTTAGAGTTTATTTTTGTTACGAAAAAGCTGCTGGATGTGATTTTTATCCGTAATCCGAAGCCATGACTATGCTTAAATGCAATACGTTCGTTAAAAAAATTCAAATACAAAAAAGTCGAGATAGCCACCTCTAAAAATTGAGTGACCGCGCCCATCTTTTTAGAGAAATTTTGTTTTATCAGTGCCCAACAATATAGCACGAGAATCCAGAAGGAAATTTTTTTTTTGAATCAGTCTAATATATATATATATATATTTATGAATATAAACATGTATATATGCATGTGCTGTATGCCCATACATGTGTATATTTTTCGATTGCAATATTATATTATCCTCCAACGTTCGTATCGATACTTTCGCCCGTAAACTTCGAGATTGTCCTTACTCACGTTCTCGGCAGTCGTATATGCAAATATCTTTCGAAACTTTTCATTTATCGTCACAACGACACGCACCTGCAATGTTCCTTGAACAAACTAATACACGAAGCATGCAATTTTCGAGTTTCAAAAGATTCGAAAAATAATTGAATATTCAAACGTACCGATGGAAATGGGAAAAGTTGATGTACATAAAAAAAAATCTCTCACATCAATGACGTGATTGCGTTGTGGCCTTGCCCTCCGGCTTCAACGGAGTGTATTATAGACTTTTAACGTATTCATGCCCACGGTTCCTGAGCGGAATTTTCGTTGGTGTTGTCAGCTATTAAAATTGGAAATGCGATTGAGAAATCGGAATTAAATTCCGCAAAGGGTAAACCGCTGATCGACCTGAAACTTTGCACAGACCTTCCTTTTGATACTCTTAGAAAACAACAGAAAGGATTTTTATTCTTATCGACTTACAATAGTTTTTAAGTAGTTGAATGTTGAATGTTATTTATCTTGCTGCGCTTCTCCTATATGTATACCTAGTACGTTATGTTCTGACGTACGGATATGTTTTTTTTTCTGAATTGTTTTACCATTCCTATTATTACCGTGTTCGAAACGCGTTTCGAGAGCACGGCGTCCCGTGGAAACTAAGGACACTTGCTTCGCCGGTCACGGGTCGAATTATCAATGTTATTATTGTTATTAACGCTTACTGCAGATTTCGCCGATATGTTTTCAGAAGGGATACCGATTTTTGCATCTTGCTCAGATATGTTTTGTATAGCTGCGACATAATCCGCCCGAATAGGCCAACGTTCTTACGTTTTCCCCATTTGCTTTTTTCTTCTTCTCCTTTAGAACCCACGTCTTTGTTTACTTGCTTTGAATTTCCTTTCGAATCATCTACTCTTTCGTTGACTTCTCTATCCTCGTTACCTCTACCTGCTACGTCGTCTCCGCTTTTGTCCGGTTTCTTTCCTCCTATTCCGACGCTTTTATCCTCATTGTCCTTTTTGCCCGATCCATCCTTTCCGCTTTTGCCAGTCTTTCCGCCTCCTGTTTTGAGGCTTTTATCATCGTTGTCCTTTTTTCTCGATCCATCCTTTCCGTTTTCGCTGGTTTTTTCGCTTCCTTCTTCGCCTCCTATTTCGACCCTTTTATCATCATTGTCCTTTTTGGCCGATCCATCCTTTTCGTTTTCGCCAGTTCTTCCGCCTCCTATTTTAACCCTTTTATCATCATTGTCCTTTTTGCCCGATCCATCCTTTTCGTTTTCGCCAGTTCTTCCGCCTCCTATTTTAACCCTTTTATCATTATTGTCCTTTTCACTTGGTTCAGCCTTGCCGCTTTTGCTGGTCTTATTGCCTCCTTCTTCGCCTCCTGTTTTGAGGCTTTTATCATCATTGTCCTTTTTGCTCGATTCATCCTTTCCATGTTTACTGGTTTTTCCGATTCCTCCTTCGCCTCCTCCTATTTTGATCCTTTTATCATCATTGTCCTTAACACTTGGTTCATCCTTGCCGCTTTTGCCGGTCTTGTTGTCTCCTTCTTCGCCTCCTGTTTTGAGGCTTTTATCATCATTGTCCTTTTTGCTCGATCCATCCTTTCCTTGTTCGTTGGTTTTTCCGATTCCTCCTTCGCCTCCTATTTTGACCCTTTTATCATCATTGTCCTTTTCACTTGGTTCATCCTTGCCGTTTTTGCTGGTCTTGTTGCCTCCTTCTTCGCCTTCTGCTATGGCGCTTTTATCATCATTGTCCTTTTTGTCCGAACCATCCTTTCCGTGTTCACTGGTTTTTCCATCTTCTGTTCTCACGCTTTTATCATCATTGTCCTTTTCACTTGGTTCATCCTTGCCGCGTGTGCTGGTCTTGTTGCCTCCTCCTTGGCCTTCTGCTATGACGCTTTTATCATCATTGTCCTTTTTGTCCGATCCATCCTTTTCGTGTTCACTGGTTTTTCCATCTTCTGTTTTGACGCTTTTATCATCATTATCCTTTTCACTTGGTTCATCCTTGCCGCTTGTGCTGGTCTTGTTGCCTCCTCCTTGGCCTTCTGCTATGACGCTTTTATCATCATTGTCCTTTTTGTCCGATCCATCCTTTTCGTGATCGCTGGTTTTTTCGTCTACTGTTTTGACGCTTTTATCATCATTGTCCTTTTCACTTGGTTCATCCTTGCCGCTTGTGCTGGTCTTGTTGCCTCCTCCTTGACCTTCTGCTTTGACGTTTCCATCATAACTCTTCTTTCTGCCTGCGCCTTCTCCTGTCCAGGTTTCCCTTTCTTTCAGGCGCGCTACCAGCACTGTTCCGGCGTTACCCGACATGATAATGGAATCTCGACCGGTAACGTTCAAAGTTCTTGATACGGGAAGAGAAAAAGTTTTCTTTAAGCAATATTTGCATATGCATTTCGGTGCCGGCGCGTTGATCAATAAAAAAGAATTGTTCAAAAACGAACCTCAGACTCTTATTAGTGTCAGTAGTGAGGAGAATACGAACGGAATCCTCCAAGTCCCGGTACAAATCCGTTAGATTTACATGTTCCTGCGATTCCCTCAAATTTAAGACGACCAAGTAAACAGTACTATTACCAGGCAATTCGCTAAAAACAAAAACGAACGGTCCAGCATTCAGCACGGGCGAACAGGTCTATAATTATCTATACATATATGCAAATTACTTTCCACAAACAAATCAACAAACTCTTCGTTTCGCCACTCCGTATCATCTGTAGGAACAATCATCATTATTCTTCCGCCTGGCCAAATCAATTTTCAATTCTGATCGTCCGCGAAAAAAAATAACCATTCTTTTTTGTCTTGATACTGAACCATCGAACGATGAGCTACGGGTGGAAAAAGAACTCTATTGATTTAATAAAATGAATGCAAAGATCTTTGAGCTCATACTAAAATCGAATTCGATACTATATTTTTCAATTTTAAACATGCGGATCGAAGTTCAACAAATATTTGAATCGGAATAAAAATGGGTGGCCTATAATTTTCGTCTGAGGACAAATTTTCAAAATTGAACATGACGAATCTAATATGGTGGATCACGATACGGAAACGTGGCGGTTGAATTAACTCAATGCCCTTTATCGTATGTTTTTTCCTCGAAGACCCAAGCCGGAGTATGCCCTGCTTGGGGATGTTGAATTGAATCCAAATATCCATCATTCCGATTGAAAAAAAAACCCTGACGTTATCGAAGCAGTCTGAACAAAGCATATGTTTTGAAACCATCTAAAATCGTCTAAAGACGAAATGGGGAACGTCTAACGAACAACTAACTTAAAACAGCCTAAACAAAACAACTCATTGAAAAGAACCTAAAGAAAATAACCGTTTTACAACAACTTTAAACCATGGATATAAAAAATGTCTTAATATAATATACAACTAACTTTAAACAGCCTAAACCAAATCTTTGAATGGTCTTCTCAGTTTAGACTTTAGTACTTTAGTAGTTTAGTAAAAAAAAAGGCTATTTTCATGATTTTTTGGCATAGGTTTATGTTATAGATATTGATATAAAAGTTGTTACACTTAATAAATACACTTTCGAAATACATTAAAAAAATTTTAAATGTATTTATGTAACCCAAACAAACTTTTAACGCGTTTTTCTCGAAGCAACGTTTTTCGACGGCTTGTTGATAAAATCTTCGAAAACTACTAAACCGATCCTTATGAAATTTCAACCGCATATTCTTTACAACTATAGATATATCGCATATAAAGGATTTTGATGTTTACCATTATTTTTGTCAAAAAACGGTGAAAAAACACATTTTTTGGGTTTTTACGAAAAACGTCCGCAATTTTGTTATTTTTGCATATATCATAAACCGTATGATACGCGCTATAGCCATTAACATACTGAATCTAGAACCGTTTGATTTTTTTGTTTCGGATGATCCATCTCCGAGATTTCATCAACAGCGCACACCTACAATTTTTTTTGGACATTTTTTTAACTACCATTTTCGTCTATAAATAGTGCTACTTAAATAAATAAATAAAATTTTCATGTATTTCGAAAGTGTATTTATTAAGTATAACAACTTTTATATCAACATCTTTAATATAAACCTACCAAAAAAATTCACGAAAATAGCCTTTTCAGCGTCTAAAGTGAGTAGACTCGTTAATTTGAAACAACTCAAACAAATCAACAATAAGGAAAATTTCTTAGTTTGGGCTTTTGGCAACCTAATGAAAAACTAACATCGAACAATCTAAAGAAACGATTATTCTTAAACAACTTTTAATCAACCAAATGAACAGAGTGCAATAACTCACAACGATTAATTTGAAACGACCTAAATAAAACAAGTCTTTTGCGACAACTCAAAATCAACGGAATAAAAACTTTTTCGACATCCAGCAAACGACTAATTTGAAACAGCCGAAACGAGACAACTACTTCGAAACAACCTGAACACGTCAACTTTTTGCGAAACAGCGTAAGATCAACGAATGAATTTTGTATCCAACGTCTCAACACAACGAGCACTTTAGAACGACCAAGACGAAGTTACTATTTTCAAACGGAGAGGAGAGAATGGCTGTAGTCAACACCCAAATAGGGTTTTACAATCGGCACAGTAACAGTCCACGACTGGTTGCCAGAAAAAAAAAACGATGGCGCGGTAATGGCTATGTAAGGGGACCAGATCTAAACCATGCATGGTTGTTAATGGTAAACCATGAATGGCTGTTCAGACTTGGCCAATTATGATACGCCCATATTGGCCCAGCAACAACTGCCGCATCTTCGGCCGGAAATGAAAAACAAGTAAAAAAATTATGAACATAAAAACCCTAGTAGTATCTTTTTTGTTTTCTTATGCTTTACTTATGTCCATGTACAGAGAATAATTGCATTATAAACGCTTTCTGCATTGTTCAAGTTTTTACCTAGCATCGAGGTCGAAGCTACGTCTTTTGTTTTAATGTTGAGCGCCCTACCCACTTAGCCATCCTAACACTTACAGAATCCTTAGTTTGTTCGTTCCTTACTTTTATGCCGATAATTTCATTCGTGACATTAAAGTTTACCGACAATTTTTTTGGTCCGTTTGGGCTGTGAAAATAACTCGCTCGTTTTGGGTGAAGTTCCGAAAAGCATACTTCTCTGATCGAGCTGAAATTTTGCACCGAACTTCCTCTCAATATCCTAAGAGAAACCCTTAACGGATTTTTGACGACTAATAATAGTTTTCGATATATCGCATTGTAAAGTTTATTATATATCTGATAGATACCCCCCACTCCTCCCGCCTCGCTGCTTTCTGGCGAACAGCGCCCGCCCGTACGTGCATATCACTTGCCATGTGGGATGGGTTTGTTTGTTTGTTTGTTGGAGTGGGTTTGTTTGGGTCCTTTTCGGTTTGATCGGGTTTATTTATTATAGTAAGAGCGCAGTACAATAAATAACTTTCAATATACGATATATCGAAAACTATTGCTAGTCGCCAATGTGTTTTTAAAGGGTCTCTTTAAAATAGTAAAAATTAGGTCTGTGCAAAATTTCAGCTTCATCAGTGGGATATGCTTTTCGAAAAATTTTCCCTCGTATTTACGTATTATTATTACAGTTTAACGACCTGCATTTGCAAAATGCCAAAAAACAAACCACCGATGGCACGAATACATCTGGCAAGCCGTTCATCCGCCTACGATACCCCAATGCTGATCGCCACATTATTGCTGCGATGGTATTGGCACACTAATGGCTGGCATAGATCTGGCAAGACGTTCTTCCGCCTACAGTACCCCAATGCTGGTCGAACGAATTATTGGCCGATTATCAGCAAACCGTTTAATGGCTGAATGCTGGTATTTTTGTTGTGACAGGCGACCCTATATGGGCACTGCAATGGGATTCCGCAGCGACTCGAATTAGCCGAGCGTAGAATAAATAGGATAAGATTGTGTAAGCCCTCAAGCGCAAACGTAGGCATATTGGAACTTGATGAACGAAAAGAAAAGAAATACATTCAATGTTGGTCAATTTTTACCTTCGCGATACGAAAACAGCATCGTCATTTAGAGCTCCGAAGGACCTTTTCTTGCGTGCGAAGATAGGCGATTTCCTAAGAAAGGCGAGTTGGCGGAAAATACGGTTACGACCTTCGTCAATGCTAAATAAATCGGGTTTAGAGTAATTGTTCCAGTCATCGTCTAAGTTCACCTCGTCGCTCGTCAACGTGAACGCCTGACCGGGCAACAGCATACTCAATATGGTAAAAGCCCGAGCCCTTTGCAATCCCATTCTGTCTATTAGGCTTCTTCCTTCTCGCACTGAGAGCTGTAAGCACGTCAAAAGAAATGAGGTCAGGAATGATTGAAACGACAGTAATGATCGAGTCAAAGTATTGAAAACTCGGCCCGTTTAAGGCCTTAGACCGCAGTTACGGGTCTAAAATCATGTGCGAATTTAACTTTTTTTCGCATGAAAAAGTGATTCACTCATCAATTACACATCTATTTAGTATGAATATTAAGCTGTTAGAAAATATATATACATTTTTTTTCGATGTACAACATGGCCGCGACTAATATATTCTTTTGTTATCTTTTTTTAGGCGCTCCGCGGCGTGATATTTGACATCCACAATTTTTTACCTAGAGCAAAAAACAAAAATTCTCGTCAATCTACATTAGAATACCTAGAAAAGTACGTGCGGAATTTAAAAAATATTGTTTCATTCAATAGTTGTAAGTATTTGAACTTAAGAAATGAATTTTTACTGAAAAATTTCGTTTTAACTGCTCATAAACTGTTCATAAAATGAAAAGTTTTCGATTAATCAGAAATTCCGTACGTACTTTTCTGCGAAATGCAATTAGGAACATAACTTTAAAATTTGAAGTAAATTGAGTGAAAATTGTTGAAGTTATTTGTCACGCCAATTGGGAAAAAGTCGTTTCGAGGAATTTCGAGTAGTCGGCTATTTCGGACAACGAAAAAAAAAAAAAACATATTTTCTAACAGCTTGATATTCATACTAAATAGATGTGTAATTAATTTTATGAGTGAAACACTTTTTCATACGAAAAAAATGGTTAAAATCGCACATGATTTTATGCCCGTTACTGTGTTCTAAGGCCTTAAACTTTTCTCGACTTACGATCCAATTGGTACTGGCATTCGAGGGGACTTCATCGAGCTGGCTTTTTATGAGACCCTTCAGTTTGGTGGCATTTCTACATTCTTTGCTTGTACGGCGCAGTCCCGTCAGCACCAGATTCTGCGGCGTTACACCAGGCGAGCCCGCCGTACCGTAATAATCTGCCCAAGTTTGTACCTTATTCGAAAGGGTTTCGACGATCAAATATCTGCAATCAAATAACACGAAGTCACTATCAGCTGTTATTTGCAAATGTTCTTCAAGATATCCTTGCCCCATTTCAAGCTAAGACTCAACACAATCAGGCGCGCAGCTCAAAGACTGCGTCCAATATATGAGATATGACTCGAAAGCCATCCAAACGCTCATGCATTCTGCCTTCTGGACGCAAGAACCATCGTGCAAGAAGATTTGAAAAACGCAAGCCATCAAACCTGCGAGAGCAATTTCGTAGCGGATGAGCAGAAACTGACTACACTAGCCCTTGCCAGTCACACCTCGAAAAGATTACGTAAAAGACATTGTGGGTGAAATTCACCCCAAACATTTTGCAATGTGATAAATTTATGAAAATAAAACAAATACTGCGATGTACTTTCAACTCTTTTCTACACGACCATAACGATTATTTTCCAAAAAGTGTGATTTTAATTATGTAAAAAATATGTCCCAATTTCCCGAATTTTCTGAAAGGTATTCCAGGTTAAAAAACGACTGGGGTATATTTCACCGGGTGCGATACTAGGGTTAACCGACCAGTGTACGGACGAATAACGACACTGTAGGACTCAAATGGGCTGTAAAATGGAAATATTATCAAACCAAATTTTTCAATGGCTATGGCTACCAAAAGGTATTATTCTGATAGTAGAAAAAAATATTCGAATTAATTGCAACAAATGACATTGAAGGAATTGATAGATAAGTACCGAGATGACCAAATCGCCAACGATTGAACGAAATTACCAGTAAATGGACGTTCAGTGTAGACGAACGCTGTCAAGAAAAACGATTTATTTTTATTAAATGCTAGATTCAGTGATTACTGTGTTGCACAATAATTATAACATTATTTTATACATGATTATTACATTCGTTATTGCGATTTCGTAGAAAACACACAAAGCTTTTTTGCATCTTAATTCCCAAAAAAACTACCAAAGTTTATTTTACAACGAAATGGAAAATTAAATTTTGCCAAAATTAAAAAAAAACGAACGAATTGATTTTATGTCAACATTCAATTGAATGTACATTGTCATATTTTTAAAAGAATTAATTTCGCAATGTTCAGTAGATAAATTAAATGTTTTACTTTGATTTGAGAATTATCGGAACGGAGTCCATATGGAAATTCACTGGAAAGAGGTTACAATACAGCACCAGTGAATAAACATGTCTAATTCTGCGATATTATTACCAATATATTTCAAAAATTTTCAAAAAATCGAAAATTGATTCTTTCTGAAGTAATGAAAGTAATGCCTACCCTCAAAACTTATAAAGACTATGGTTTTCGCGGTTTAGAGACCTGCTGTGCACAGCCGTATCGTAACTAAATTGCGCTGTGTGCGAGCACCACAAACTGGAAACATTTCGTGTACCGTCAAAATTCGATATTAAACTGAGAAATTTGTTGTAGCAATAGCTGTGTTTTTTTTGCAAAATTATCGTGATTCGAGTTTTTATCGACAATTCATATTCTTTACGGATATCGAATATAAATCACCTTCTGTCCATTCACTGGTCCCCGTCCATTCGCTGGTCGGCTTACCCTAGGTTAGCCCTGACAACTTCTTCATTTTTCGCGTTTTTTCAAAGATGGGGTAGAAATAAAAGCGACATAACTATGTATTTTCTTGCATCCCAAAAAATGCAGTCATATTCATCGTTGCGTTGCGTACTTGGATTCGAAATCACTGCTTGCTGTCCATTGATCGACAAATGTGCGGATGTCGTGCAAATATTCCTTATTATTTTTCTCGATCGTTCTTTGACTTTCCGGAGCGTTCTCATCCAAAGGATTGTACTCGCTAAGTCCTGTGATGCGAAAACCATTCACGCCTCTGCTTAACCAAAATCTGAAGATGTCCTGGAAGTAAAAATAAAATCTCTCTCTATCAGTCGCCCTTTCTCCCACTGAGAAAAAAACCAATTGAATCAAAAAAATATATTGGTTGATTCAAATAAACATCTGATCGCGGAGTGCCACCGATATATGAGATTGTTACAGTACTATAAAATATTGGACAATGTGATTGATTCAAATAACATTATTTTATTTGAAAATCTCTCCTGTTCTCTGAATATCTACATTATCCTTCAAATAAAATTATATTCTATTGAAATAATTATATTTACAATCCGTAGATGTATGGATGAAATAATTAAGCGGTTACTACAACGTTTTTTATTTCGTACAAAAATATAATCAATATAGAATGCATTTTTTCTGTACTACATCACAACGAATATGCCATGAGACGTAAGTTTGTTTTAAATCTTAACTAAAAAGTGAGCTTTATAATGATCGTCCACGATAATGGTCGAGAGAATATCAAATATCCAATGGAATATCCATGGAGAGAATATCAGATATTCAACTGATAAGAACAGATACTACCCTTTGATCTTAGCCACAGGCCAAGAAGCGATACTCTTTAGAGTTTCTCTGGCGTTTAAGTAGATTTTCGATTCCCCCTACGCTTACGAGAAACGAGCTCGCGTGCGGCTTCTAGCGGTTACTCCGAGAACTACGGGTTACCTCACACCTATAATTTCGGTGGCGCTCGGCCATGATTTAGTTGAATTTTCTCAACCATTAATATTATATTAATATTTTACCATTAAGTAATACATTACTATTAATATTTTTCAATAAAAATAAAATATTAATATTTTAACGAATTACGTACTTGGAAATCATATCGCATATGGTGAAAAAAATTAAATAACATATTTACCCAATAGAAATTTTATCGGACTCAAACGAGCGAAATTCAATTTTTCTTGTGTACTTGAATCAACAATATTCATGTTATGAATTGAAACGCTTTTTTTGTTCGTTCCAGAAAATGCATTCAAAACTATATAATTTGTTCACAATCATTTTTTAGATAGTTTCAATAATATATTGTTCTCAGCTAACAATATACCTTGAGAATGAAAAAATAAACTTTAAATTTTTTCATGTTATTAAAGTCAATAGCGTATTGTGTGGACCAATAAATCCGATTATTTACACCAACAGTTTTACAATTGAATCAACGAAATTTCATTCGATAACACCAATAATATCGGATCAATGATTTTTGGTTCTCAGTGCGCTCGCCGAGACGCGACCATAAAAAGCTAAATGTTTACTTCATTTACGGCATTGCGCACGCTTGAGTCCGCAAGTTGCAGATCAGGCTTATTGGGATATCTACGAGAATACCACGTCCGCTTCTTTTCGCTCCACGCATAGTAGATTAATTGTCTCGGTTGTTCGTTGGCCTAAAATAATTGAATTCAAAACATTATTACCTCTTATGATTGGTCGACATTTTTTGCGTTTTAATGCAACATTACCTTAAGATAAAAATGTTTTATCTGGTAAATTACTCACCGGGATATAAAAATTATTGTACGCGGGCGTGTTTTTTGTCCATTCCAGGAACCATGCGTGTTTCGAACTCGTAAAATATGGCTTAACTTCCAAAATAACTTTGATCCCTGTTTCCGAAAAAACGAAATGAAAATTATCACGACAATCGTTCGAGTTGTCCTAACAATTTTTTCGGGCAGTCTCGTTAATTACCTATGTCATGTGCTTTTTCGATCAGTTGGTTATAATCTCGCATACTGCCGTAACTCATATTCACAGCCATGAAATTGTCAATGCCGCCTTGGTCCATGGGAAAAATAGGGGGAAGACAAATTGCATCCATACCCATGTATTTTAAATAGTCGAGATGCTCGATTATATCTGGAACGGGAATTGATTGTCAAAATGACCAGAATGAGAGAGTAGTTGGCTGGATGGGGATGAGAAAAGTTATTAAAAAAATAATTTGACGGGCGGAATACCGCCAATGTCGACGCACGGTCGGCGTGTAGCTTCGCCGCTATCCCCCGCATTAGCTTGACCACTCAGCACTGTACCGCGCGAGGGCGGCAGTCTTGCTTAAGGGGTAACACCACTGTAGAATTTTCAAAAAATTTGATTTTTTAAATTGGCTGAAGAGGTCATGTCAACCATCTAGAATAAGAGGAAAAAAGTTTGGTACCTGTAAAACAAAGGTCCGCAGCCCCGTGTGGGTCTGCGGTGGCAGTGGCTGACCCATGTGCGAGACGTCAACCGTTTTTCTCGGAACATAATTTTTCAAAATGCCACGCAGCCTAACTCCAACAATTTTCATTTTTTTTCACTCCAACTTTTGAGGACATCTTAAAAATAACATCCCGAAGAGAAATACATACGAGATTCTCCATGAGTTAATTATAACATTAGTTATTAACAAAACATTGTCCTTTTTTTCTGTCGAAATTTGAGTGTTTACTTTAAATGCCCGCCAATTACACAAAAATTCATATTTTAAAAATTCCCTACGTATTTCTCTAGCTAACCTGTGCAAATATACAGAATTTCTCTAATTTTTTTCCAAATTTAAATTTGCGTCAGTTATACTGCGTGCCCCAGAGCGTCTCAAATTCAACATTCCTCGCGAGAATGGCGCCACCATTGGGTATAATTTTTTTAATATACATTTTTTTCGTTCACTTGAAGATATGACTAATAAAATCCCTAAATATTTTGTCCTCGCGACCAAAAAAAATATATTCCTTCGAGCAAAAAAAAATCCCGAAAAATCACTTCATTTTCGACGTTTATAGTGGTGTAAACCCTTAATTTCTCCGACCGTAACACAACCGTAATTCAGTCGAATATAGACACCCGTACGCGGTACGGGTTTATGTACGGCGATTATGAAAGACCGCAAGACCATACGAAATAAAAATGAGAAAGTATTTGACAGCTCAAAAGAATCGCTATCAAAGGCAGTTGTGAAAGGTCAGAATAAATAAATGTAAGTGAAAGAAGAAGCTTTATGAGCGTTAAGGCATCTTCTCACTTTAGACGCTAAAAAGAGTTTTTTTCGTGAATTTTTTGTAGGTTTATATTATAGATATTGATATGAAAGTTGTTACACTTAATGAATACACTTTCAAAATACATTAAAAGAACATTTTTATGTATTTATGTAACCCAAACAAACTTCAAACGCGTTTTCCTCGAAACGTTTTTCGACGGCTCGTTGAAGAAATCTTCGAAACTGCCGAACCGATCCTTATGAAATTTTAACCACATATTCATTACAATTATAGATATAGCGCATATCTAGGATTTTTCAAAATTTTGATGTTTACTATTTTTTTTGCCAAAAACGGTGAAAAACACGTTTTTTTTGTTCTTTTTTCGACATATGTCCACCATTTTGTTATTTTTGCATATATAACAAATCGTATGACATGCGCTATTGCCATTAACATAATGAATCTAAAACGGTTTGATTTTTTTGTTTCAAATGATCCATCTCCGAGATTTCATCAACACCGCAAACCTACAATTTTTTTAGGACATTTTTTTTACTACCATTTTCGTCTATAAATAGTGACTCAAACAAAGAATTTTTTGTTGTTATATTTCGAAAGTTCATTTATTAAGTGTAACCACTTTTATATCAATATCTATAATTCAAGCCTATCAAAAAAACATGAAAATAGCCTTTTTAGAGTCTAAAGTGAGAAGAGCCCTTAATTGCGAAGAGATCGCGAATCATCTCTAGCCGGGTATTTTCAATGAACGATAAGTGAACTCCATTGTGTCGATAATCAGCAAGTTTTACTTTAGATTTATGTGTACATTTTTATGTATAATAAATATATTTACGTACAATATTAATTTTTAGTTTTGTCAAATTATGAAGATATATGACTAATTATGGTTATGAAGTTTGCGTCTTATTAGTCTAACAAAAATACTTATTTTCATATTTTTATTATTATACCACATAGATTTGTAGGGGTTACGATTGCAGATCTCCAAATACGGATTTTAAAAAATGCCTGAGCGATTTTCGGAGTCAAAATCTGGTAAACCGAAATTTCAGCGAGTAACAATAAAATCATTTTCATTGCATTTTAACGGCGGGGTAAAGTTAAGTCGGCGAAAAAAAGGCATGTTTTTAAGATTTTTTTTGGCGTAACGAATAGTGTTCGTTTATTGAAAAATTTACATATAATAAAGTAACATTTGAACAACATTCTCCTAAATTTGCATTGCAAAATATTCAAAATTGAGCGAGTGAAAATTAAACCCCGGAGGCGCCTCGGAAAAAAGTTGGTTTGCGGTGTGCACCATAACTCGCAACAGAATCATTTGAAACAAAAAAATCAAAATGCATTTCTTAAAGGAGATGTTTCTCGAGGTAATGACGGGAGGATTTTTTTTTCGATTTTTCGATTTTTCGTAGCACTTCGGGGCCAAAAACCCGATTTTCGCTAAAAAAATCGGCTAATTTGTTGTTGAAAAATTAGTTATTATTTTAAAAAAAAACAAAAAAGCTCTCGACAATACCTGGTGAATTATGTGAAGAAGTACTGTGCAAAATTTCAAAGCGATTGGTCCAGTAGATTTTGAGTTATCGTGCACACGGACTTCAAATATGACAAGTCTCAGAAAAACGGTTTGAAAAACGCAGAAGAGAAGAGAACGGCATGGAGTAATAGACGCTCAAATACTCATAACTTCGTCAATTTTACTCCGATCGACTTGAAATTTTAACATAACATTCTTGATATATTATGCATTCATTTAAAAAAAAAATTTAAATTAAAAAAAAATTTAAATACTTTACCCCGCCTGAACGATACAAACTTCGATCTCATGACTGATCACCGATTTTACGAACCTCTGAAATTGTGGAATTGGATCTCTCCGGTATTCGCGAATGTTATTTCGTAAATCAGCGCGCTTTCCCACCATTCTGGTTTTGTGGAATCATCGAGGCCCCAACATATTTTCGATTCCAGGATGAAGATGCCGATAATGAAGAACGAAATCGTTTTCGCCATGTTGCAGCCTATGAAAAAATTCCGCGCGTCTTCACTGATCGATATCATAATGAAACACTTACATTTTTTCTTGTGAATTTTAATCGAACGTGAAACAATTTTTTTTCTTTAACCAATTCATCAATCATTCTTGTCCTTATTGTTACTAATCATCAATGTTGATTCATATATATGTCAATATATATAGCATTCGCTGGTGTTCAAATATAAACAAACACAAAAATTTGCATAATTTTTTTAGCCTTTATCAAATGCCTGTTTCTCCGCAAAAACATACCGTAAAGAAGTTCTAAAGAGTTTAGGTGACGTAGACAAATTACGTAACGCCAAATTCCCCAATTATCGATTTTTGACATCTCCCAATATTTTTCGGGATATCGATTCTTGAAAGTTATTTATTTTACAGTGCTCCTACTAAACCTATATACCTAATAGACTCAGTTCTGGCAATACTACACATATATTTATGATCGCGCTCTCCGTCATGTGCGGATCTTCGTCAAACTTACGCGATAGCCCC
Source organism: Ophion obscuratus (assembly GCA_964007375.1). Lineage (NCBI taxonomy): Eukaryota > Metazoa > Arthropoda > Insecta > Hymenoptera > Ichneumonidae > Ophion > Ophion obscuratus. The sequence continues at coordinate 31,465,747 of OZ023320.1, read as the reverse complement.
CCCCCCCCCGCCACCCGCTAAATTAAAAACCATTAAAAAAAACGACAAAAAAATCTTGAAAACCCCGCAAAAAAGGTTGAAAACTAACAAATAAACTATAAAACGTTATAAAAAATCCAAACTTAAAAAAAAATTAACTATAAAAAAACGAACCCACGATGCTCTTTGTCTATCGCAATATTCCACGCACCCCACGGTTCCATCCGCACATCGAAGGTGTCCCGCGCCCACACTAGTATACCACGTACCCCACGATTCGATACGCACATCCGAGGTGCCCCACACGCACACTAGTATACCACGTACCCCACGATTCGATACGCACATCCGAGGTGCCCCACGCCCACACCAGTATTCCACGCACCCTACGACACCATACACACATATGAGATGCCCCGCGCTCTCACCAGTTTTCCACGCACCGCGTGGTTCCATCGCATGACACACCCTCCATACATACCACAAACACACCCTCCATACAATAATAAATAATCCATCTAATATAAAAAATCTATATTAATCTAATATAAAAAATATATATCTGATCCATCTATATCAAAACAAAAAGTCAGCGTTACACCGACAAAGATACGCCGGGTAAGATGAATCATAAGCCTGGCCACCAAACAGTGGGAGCATAGTGCTCCCGTTGGAGTTTGGAGGGGCGGCGGTGAGGTGAAAGAGTGTGGAAGTATCAACTGTGTTGGGAACACGCATCTCGAGTGAGAAAACAATAACGATTTTTTGACAAAACCATGTCATTTTTGGTAAACTTCAACATCATTTCAGTTTATTTCAGTTGCTGACATTGATTAGAGACATGTAGGTAAACACAATGAAAGTACTAATTATTAATATAATAAGAACGGTTTGTCAGAAATTTTTAAGGTTTTTGTGTGCATTTTTGTTAATTCGTTAACCGTCTACGCTGAGAAAAAAGCAATTGAATAAAAAAATTATATTAGTTGATCCAAATAAATGTGGTGCTGCGAAGTACCACCGATATATGAGATTGTTACACTATACTATAGTATATACTATAAAATATTGGAAAATGTGATTGGTTAAAATAACATATTATTTTATTTGAAGAAGCTCTTCTATTCCCCGAATATCTACATTATCGTTCAAATAAAATTATATTCTATTGAACTCATTCTATATACAATCCGGAGATTTATAGATGAAATAATTAAGCGGTCGCTATAACATTTTTTATTTCGTACAAAAATATAATCAATAGAATTAGATATTTCTTTACTGCATGGAAACGAATATGTCATGGGACGTAAGTTTTTCAATTTGTTTTGAATCTTAAATAAAAAATGAGCATTAGAATGATCATCCACGATAATAGTGGAGAGAATATCAGATATTCAACTGATAAGAACAGATACTACACTTTGATCTTAACCACAGACCAAGAAGCGATACTCTTTAGAGTTTCTCCGGCGTTTAGGTAGATTTTCGGTTCGCGCTACGCTTACGAGAAACGAGCGATTAAAAATATGCATTGTAAGGTACAAATCAGAAAGACTGATTTTTTTTACTTCCAAAATTAAAAGATTAATAAATGTTGATTAGTTGAAAAAATAATTAAAGTTGACTGAGTTATATACGTATTGTTTCGTTTGAACATGACCTTAGTGTTATCATTTTGCCCAGACTTCCCCTATATAGGCATAGCCAGAACTGACCCTATCAGGTATAAATTTAGTAGGAGCACAATAAAATAAAGAACTTGCAAAATTCGATATCACAAAAGAAATATTGCGAGTCGCCAAAAATCCTTTTATGCAGTGACTTATATTATAAGAAAACAAAGATCTGTTGAAAATTTCACCTAAATCGGAGCTAACGGCTATTCGGAAGTACAGCCGTAATTACTTTCGTTTTTTATGGCATATCTGTGATCCAGATGCCACAAGCACTTGATAACGTAAGTGGCAGCGTGTGTAGTATAGACAGGTAGGTTGTAGGTTCGAATCCATTAGTCAGAAAAATATTTTCTTCAAAGTAAATCATTACAGGAGGTCAGGGACTGACGAATTATAATGAACAGTCATTGAGGCAGAACTCTTAGTTGAGTATTTCATTTTATTTTCGATTTATAAATTATCCTATGCAATTGTCATAAAAAGATGATCGAATAAGACGCCAAATACCCATATAGTAAGTCGTATCTTATAATAATGTACTAATCACTATAAACCTCGTTGCAAATCACAAGCAACATTTTTAATCAATTTATATACGAGGGTGGAATGAACAGTTTCCGGCCTGACCAAGAGATGGTGCCACTAGGTCTAGTTTTGGAGCGGCGTTCTACAGTACCATTCCTACCGAGCTTGTATGTACAGTTTCAGCCCAATCGCTACGTTAGTTTGCGTTTGAGAGCACATTGCGCGAGACGCTTCCGTTGTTTACGTAAAAAATGGAAAAATTGAAAATACGTGCTGTCATCAAATACTTCCATTTGAAAGGTTTTACACCAAAACAAATAAAAGAAGAGATGGATTCAGCACTAGGAGACTCCTCCCCATCATATTCAACTATTAAGCAGTGGGTTTCTGAATTTAAAATGGGTCGTGTGAGCACCTCTGACGAGCCTCGCTCAGGACGGCCCGTTGAAGTCACAACTTCAGAGATGATTGAGAAAATCCATAAAATAGTGTTGGAAGACCGCAGGTTGAAAGTGCATGAGATAGCTGAGACCTGTAGGATGTCAGCTGAACGTGTGTGAAATATTTTGCACAACCATTTGAACATGTAAAAGCTGTGTGCAAGGTAGGTACCGCGTTTGCTAACGCTCGACCAAAAACTGCTTCGAAAAACCATTTCTACCGACAATTTGGCGCTATATAGCCGTAATCCAAACGACTTTTTGCGTCGATTCATAACTGTTGATGAGACATGGGTCCACCACTACACTCCTGAAAATAAAGAACAGTCAAAACAGTGGATTGGAAAAGGGGAACCATCCCCAAAGAAGGCAAAAACAATTTTATCGGCAAACAAGGTTATGGCTACTGTTTTTTGGGATCCGAGAGGAATTATATACATTGATTACCTTGAAAAGGGTAAGACTATCACTGGTCAATACTACGCAGAGTTATGAAGCACGTTTGAAGCACGAGGTGCAAATTAAACGACCTCATTTGACGAAGAAAAAAGTTTTGTTTCATCACGATAACGCACCAGCGCATTCGTCGATTGTTGCCATGTCCAAAATCCACGAATTGAAGTTTGAATTGACGCCGCATCCTCCCTACTCTCCAGACTTAGCCCCCAGCGACTATTACCTGTTTCCTAACCTCAAAAAATGGCTTGGCGGAAAAAGATTTAAGAGCAACGAAGAAGTTATCGAAGCTGTAAATCAGTATTTTGAGGAGCTTGACGAATCTATGTTTAAAACTGGTATAACTAAATTAGAACACCGTTATGAGAAATGTATCAGTGTTGATGGCGATTATGTTGAAAAATAAAGCAAAAAAAATGTGAAACATCGTTTTTCTTGGTGAGGCCGGAAACTTTTCACCCCACCCTCGTATTTTTAGTCCTGTTCACTATTAGGATATTAGGGGCGTTGATTTTGTTTAGGGACAGGGAATATCCGTTTTATGGAAACCTGTTTCATTGTCCCCACAGGGGAATATAAAATTTCGTTCAAATACGGTTGATAAGATCTTACATTTCTGTCAATGCATTTTTAATCGAGTTCATTACCGTAGCCAGAATTTTTCTTTGGGGGGTTGGACAGGGTCGGCCTGACAAAAAAACTGAGTTTGTTCATAATCATTTTTTTTTTTTAAATAAAATTCACATAATAGTCTAAAATCACGTAACTCGTAAAACTCGCCTTAATTAGACGTTCATATTGAAATAAATATCAAACTCTTGGAATACCTTAAAAAATAATCGACTAGTTTTTCATCATTCTCTAATTGTTACAGTCTTGAAAATTTACATTCAGTAGGAACTCAATTGAATGAGTCTTAGTTTTCTTTTTTTTCTGTAAATTGGCCCAACACTATTCGAGTTGCGATTTTTTTTAAATGTCATTCTCTATGTTCAGCAGTGACATATGGAAGAATCGTTCCTGAAGCATTATGCTTCTAATTGTAAACCACGTTTTTATATGCCTTATGGCAGAAAAACTTCTCTAACGGCCGGGGAGCCTCTCTGGGAGTACTATCGCTGCTTGGAATATTTATGTAAGTTAGAGCAGTTACCCCTTTTTAATGGGCTGTACTCGGTTTTCAGCATTTATTTCATTATTTTTAAATTAAAGTATGTTTTTTCATGTCCATCGCTTCAGATTCTGAGGCTAATGTATCAATTATTAAGATTTAAAAATCATCATCAATGGAATCCTCTTCGTTTTTCATATCCAATTTCGAAAATGCGTCGACTGCATGAGCTATTGGTAGATTCTCAAATCGGCCTTTCATATTTACAATGATATTATAAACGTTGATTTTTCACTTTTCTACTGGTGGTGTATTGGTCGGAAAATCTAATGTATTGCCTGTGCTCACGGTTGACTTAATTATGAAATTTCAATATCTATTTAATTTACGGAATAAAATAGCTACTTTTTATCGAAATTACGAAATTATGACGAAGGCAATATTTCAAGTTTTATTAAGTTATTTCCTTATGCTTGCTTGGGTGAAACTTACGGGAAGGTTCTGACTTGTTGGGCCAAAAAATGTTCGATTTTTCACCAATTTTTTATGCGAAAAGTATTAAATATAGAATGTTGATATTTGGTATGTTGACTAAGCGGTTTTTATAGAACATCAAAATATTTTTTAAAGTTTGACAAAACATGGTGGTGGGAGAGGGAGAAGCCACGTATGTCGGTGCGCGGGCGATGACATTCTTCGCTTGCGGAAGTCCTAAGGGCCGGAAAGGTGGTCTGAAGCAAAAAAAAATCAAACATATTTTTACTTTGTACAATATTATATATAAGTTGACCTAGAATCAAGACGAAAAATTGAAAAATAAAAAAATTGTGAGCAAAAAACTGCGAAAATTTTTGGGACAAAAACAAACTCCCTTCCGATCGCTCACTATTTTTTATTTTTCAATTTTTCTTCTTGATTCTAGGTCGACTTGTACACAATATTATACAAAGTAAAAATATGTTTGATTCTTTTACTTCAGATCACCCGTCCGGGACTTAGGACTTCCGCAAGCGAAGAATGTCAACTCCCGCTCCCACCGCCATGTTTTGTCAAACTTTAAAAATACTTTGATGTTCAATAAAGACCGCTTAGTCAACATACCAAATATCAAGATTCTATATTTAATACTTTTTGCATAAAAAATTGGTGAAAAATCGAACATTTTTCGACCCGACAAGGCAGAACCTTCCGTTAAATAAAATGAATCGATTATTTGAATGTAATTATTTTGCATCGATTTTTTCTGAGAGGGGGGCGCTTGGTTTTCGAGCGGAGGGGGGGTAGCGCTGCCTGCGCCAATGGCCGAGCTATTAGTGATCAAGCAAAAACGACACTTTCAACTATGACCCTTTATAAGGTATTCCTTTCACGAACCCAAAAATTTTACACTTAACTGACTTTCGTCTATAATGAAGTAAAAATACATCTCCGTATACTAGTCAAATTTCGAGCCGAATTACCGAACCTTTAATGAAAAATTACGACCCTAAAAATCGTCTCATTTATACGGCGCTTTATGGAGATGTCACGCTGGCCACATTTCTATCTAATAATTTATACACTAAATAACTCTAGATGCCTGATATAAACTGCTCACAGGTGAAAAAAAGTCTAAAGATTCCGTAACGACGAGAAAAACCGAGGGTCACCGAACGTTTAAAGAAAATATTAATGTTAAAGGTTGGAAAAGTGTGACTAGCAGAAGAATTTTCGTAGCCGTGACGTTTCAAATAAATGTAAAAATGTCTCAATCTACTAAATTTGCGCGAAATTTTTTATTCTAGTTTATCGTTGCGTATAATAATCCATTGTAACTTATTTTTTTATTAAGCGCAATTCAATTTACCGACGATTCAGAAGGCCCTGCCAATGCCCCCACAAAATACGGCCCTTCGCGAAAGGAATACCTTATAAGTAGTGAAGAAATGACTGGTAAGAAATTTGCAATTTAAAAATAACTTTAAACATTTGTTTAGCAAGTTTTTGTGATCCTTTAATATCGCCATATTGGCGTGTGTTTACTCACCGTGCTCTGAATTTCCGGGACGAAACGTGCACACTGCAGCCGAAATCGTTACTAATTATGTTTACGAAAAAAAAGCGCTATATATACGCCGATCACCCCCGAATGATGCTTCAAATTGTGTTGTTTATAAGATCACATATCTTCGACGTGAGTTTTACCGTGAAATTCTTTGCGATCTTCTCAGAAGAGAAAAACAAAAACACATGGAAAATTCCTTGTCAGGAACGTGCGCCAATCCACTAAAAGATATCAAAAATCAGTTGCATACCTACACGTATGCAATACTCATGAATTTCAACCCATAAAGTTTGAGAAATTGGACACGTGTCAAGGCGACAATGAGACGGGCAAAAAAAGCATGAAAGAACGGAAGATTCGTAGCGTTATATCTTCTCAAACCAAAAAAAAAAACAAATATACATGGAAAATCTTCGTGCTTTCTCACGAACGTGCGCCGATCCACCAAAAGATATAAAAAATCAGATGCATATGCAATGCTCGAAAATATTATTCTATAAAGATTAAGGCGGCATATATATTTACAACGATCAGAAAATCGATTTCCTTTTTTACTTTAAACGCTAGAACTACATATGTAGAATATTTTCCCAAAGTTTCAAAGCGAAATTCGAAAAAATTCGAACGTTACAGCCCGTCAACGCTGTGCCTCACCGCTCGGATTCGGAGCGGGCGTGAACTTCAATCGCGTTTTTATCAAAACTGCATTATCGAAATTGGCGTGCAAGATTACTCAAAAACTATTAAGCCGATTGAGTTGAAACTTGATAGGAACATTGATAATATTGGTACCTTCTACTTGACGAAAGTAGTTTTTGAAAATTGGAAAAATAAACTACTTTTTTATGCACATTTTACAGAAATGTTGCGTGAAATGTTGATTCTTTTGTTGTAAATGCGTGCCATTTTCTCAAATTTGCATTTTCTTTATTTTAATTACCGTCACATAGAAACTATACATGTTCTAACTGAAAAAATGTGTAAACTTTTTTTCAAATCAAAGTCTACGGAAAGCTGACTGCATGCCGATTCGCAACTCCGGCGGCGACCCTGCTGTAACACTCTGCCACAGTTCCGCCATTTTGATGGTGAATTAATTTAAAAAAATTGTTTCGGATACTTAAATATACTATTAAAGTACACCTAAAGTTTGATAATTATATAACAATTATTCCTTAGTTTAAAAAATCCCGCAATATTGCTTATTTTTTTCCTGTCTAAATGTATATCCCGCCTTAAGAAATTGGAAGTAAGATAGAACGGAAGAGAGTCATAACTTCTCAAAATAAACCAAAAACACATTGAAAATATTAAAGCCCTGTAACGAACGTGCGCCGATCAACTAAAAGATATCGAAGCTCAGACTCATAGGTACACGTATGCACTGCTCAAAATCTTCAATCTATAAAGATTGAGAAATTGGACACGTGTAGAGGCGGCAATCAGAAGGAGCTGAAGAAGTAAGAGAGAACGGAAGAGAGCGATATCTTCTCAAAATAAAACAGAAATACATGGAAAATCTGGATTTGGAGGGTGCATTCATATATGACAAAGGATTTACTGTATAAATTTCAATCAAATGGTAACACTTCACCAATTGTCCCGCAACTCCTTAAGGGGGGAGATACCTTTAGGCGAGGAAAAGATTTGCGGATTTGCAGGATTTGCAGGATTTTTTTTTTTTTTAAGGAAAGATGTTTTCACTACTTTTGACACTTAGGGTATGTTTTATTACTACTTTTGACTGTTACATGGTATTTTTTAAAGATTAATCTTCAAAAATGGCGAAAGCATGGCACGGTATTCTAAACTGCATTTTCAAAACTGGCGTGATAGCTAAAAAAACGAATCGACCGATTCTGATGAAATTTTGGTATAAATCCTTTAAATATTTTGAATTTTTGTTTTAAACATCAACGTCATGTTTTAGTCAATAAGGTTGGGACCGCATTGTCTAGAACATGACCTTAATGTTTCTAAAAAATAAAAATAAAATATTTTTTCATGGCTACATTTTACAATTCGAAAATACTTTTTCTTTTAATTTTTCAAAACATTAAGGTTCAAACCTTATTGACTAAAACATGACCTTAATGTTTTAAAAATTTTTTTAAGTATTTTAAAAGTAGTGAAAGTTAATAAGCTTCGAACCTTATTGTCTAAAATATGACCTTAATGCTTTTAAAAAATGAAAGAAAAAGTATTTTCGAATTGTAAAATGTAGCTATAAAAAAATACTTTTTTAACACGACCTAAAATATGACCTTAATGTTTAAAAAAATTAAAAATAAAAGTTTTTTTATGGCTACATCTTACAATGAGAAAATACTTTTTTTCTCCATTTTTAAAACCATTAACGTTATGTTTTAGACAATAAGGTACCAACCTTATTGACTAAAACATGACCTTAATGTTTTTAAATTAAAAAAAAGTTTTTTCAAAGTAGTGAAAGTCAATAAGGTCAACCTTACTGTCTAAAATATAACCTTAATGTTTTTAAAAAAATAGAAAAAAAGTATTTTAGAAATGTAAAATGTAGCTATAAAAAAGACTTTTTTTTCTATTTTTTTTTTAAACATTAAGGTCATGTTTCAGACAATAAGGTTCCAACCTTATACCATGACCTTAATGTCTACATTTTTTCAAAAAGTATTTTCAGGATTTATACCAAATTTCATCAGAATCGGTCGATTCGTTTTTGAGCTATACGTCACGCCAGTTTTGAAAATGTAGTTTAGAATACCGTGCCATCCTTTAGCCACTTTTGAAGATTAATCTTTAAAAATACCATGTAACAGTCAAAAGTAGTAATAAAACATACCTTAAGTCTAAAAAATAGTGAAGAAATCATTCCTCTAGAAAACAAAATTATGGAAATCAGCCATTTTTCCTCGCCCGAAGGTATCTCCCCCCCTTAAAAAAATCATTTGCATCAACGAATTCATCCTCACCGCACGCCATTAAAAAACACGGTACTTAACTATTACAACCTGAAAGTAACGATAAACGAAATAAAAAAAATAGAACCAGAGATCAATGCCCTCGTTGTTGAACCAGCGATAGGAATCATCACGTGTCTCATGGCTTATCGTGACCCAAATAAGGCTGCACATCTCCAAGTATTTACATATTTTGTGCGAACGCGTCGACTAGTGGATTTAGCAACTGTAACCGGAACTTGGGACAAGTATATTGGGAGCTTTGTGCGATAAAAAGTATCCGCAAAGACGTTCCCTCCGGAGATACTATAAATGTACTCTATACAATCGTTGTTCATGATCCATCGGTGCGTGAAACCCGTCCCCCTGGAGGTCTCTCCATCCTCAGAGGGTCTCGACGTAATTGAGGAGACACTGCGAACCAGGAATTACTTGAGTTTCGAAATCTTCTCCGAGTAGTCAGTGCGAGCTACATATATACACATTTACAGGGTGTCCTTCTTATCTCTACCACCCGAAATAACTCGGTAATTATCGACTTCACAAAAAAATGTCCCAAACAAAAGTTGTACGGTGTGAAAGGAGCCATCAAATGCGACCAATTCTTTTTATTTCGGTGGAGACGCTGAAAGTCACCTCCACTTCTTCAAACGGAATGGTACATTTTTTTCAACCATCTTATGGAACACCTCAAGCCGCATAAAAAATATCAGGGGGTCAAAGTCGTTCAAGGTAATTTCGAACACCTATTAAAATAAAATACAAATCTAATGAAAGGTCATTTCGAACACCCATTGAAATAAAATACAAATCTATTGAAAGGTCATTTCGAACACTTATTTAGATTTGTATCATCGATACTCACCTTGAATAACCTTGAACGACTTTGACCGCCTAAGGTTTTTATGCGGCTTGAGGTGCTCCACAAGATGTTTGAAAAAATGTACTATTCCATTTAAAAAAGTGGAGATGACTTTCACTGTGCGTCAGCGCCTCCACCGAAATAAAAAAATTGATCGTATTTCATGGCCCCCTTCACACCGTACAACTTTTGTCTGGAACTTTTTTTGTGACGTCGATAATTACCGAGTTTTTTTCGGATGGCAGAGATAAGAGGGACACCCTGTATACACACACACACCCATATATATATATATATATATATATATATATATATATATATATATATATATATATATATATATTAATTTAAACACGTAAAGTTCCTTCCCGACTTCGGCACACATAAATAGTACATATATGCCAAAGTCTTGAAAGAGGAACTACGGTATGAGCACCGAGAGTGCGAGTCTCCGATTTATATACTACTAGCGATGAACAGAAATATTCGAATATAGCTCATTGTTCAGCTCGAGTATATTTGTTTGAATTAAAATTTTATTAAGGGGTCATCACAGTGTATCGGGTCGAGAAATAGCTGATTTTCGCGATTTTTTTAATGGTTAAAATACGCTAATCATTGTGACTTTTTTATGTCAAATCAAAGCACTTATGAAGAACAGAAAATAAATGTTTGATTTTTTACATTTTTTTAAAGGTTGAACATTAAAAAAAAAAGGAGTCCTCACGGTGTACACGGTTGTGGCCGTAAATATTATCTGAAACAATATTTGTAAAAAGATGATTTATCAGTATGAAAGCCGCTATCTTGCTGTGGAGGTTTTTTAAATAAAAATTGACAAAACGATGGCAGTTTGAAAAAAAGTATCGAATTTAGCCCATTTTTTAGACAGTTCTTGATTTTTTTTTAATATAAAGATTTCGAAAAAAAGCTTCCATAGCAAGATAAACGATGGCGTGAAGAATGTTGTGTCAAAATTTGAGACTGGTAGGTTGGAGAAACTTTTCCTTTGAGAGTATACACCGTTTTTACAAACATTTCGAGAAAAACGGGTTTAAAGTTTCGAGTGCGGAATTTTCATATAAATTGTCTAATTACGATCGATCGGCGATACCAGGTCCATGTTTATAACCGTCTATAGTATCGGACGATGCAAAAACAATCGATTTTTCTTATTTTACACTTTGATGATGTCTTAAAAGACACAAATTGTATTATTCAATCATAAACAGTAGATTTTTATTACGAAAAAGATGTATTTTGAACAACAAAATTGTAACATATATCCTATGTAGCTCTATAAAATGAATTATATTATTCTAATATAATTTTGCAATTGTCCAAACTGTTCGACAGCTTTTGACCGGTACTCTATATAGTATTTAATATATAAAACATGTCACGTCAACCACCCCCGTCTACACATAAGACTACCTATTGACGTAGCAATTTTTCTAGAGGGGGATAAAGGGCATGGAGGGCCGGCGCGACAAAAAGTGGTTTCGTTCACAATCATCTTTTTTTTAAATTAAATTTGCATACTAGTCAATAATCACGTAACGCACTTAAAATATGAAGCTTTAATAACACCTTCCTATTAACATTAATATCAAATGCTTGCAATACCTTAAAAATAATGGGCGAATTTTGCATCATTCTTTAATCCAGTTGCCAGTCTTTAAGCTTCACTTTTAATAGGTGCCCAATTAAATAAATCTTCGTTTTCTATTTTCTTCAGCAAATCAGCCCAACACTTTTTTACTTGGAATTTTTTTTTAACAATGTCATTCCTTATATTCAGCAGTGACATATGAGAGGATCGTTCCTAAACATTGTGCTTCTGAGCCTCGTTTTTATCCACCTTGTGACAGAAAAACTCTTCTCACAGCCGGCAAAGCTTACTGGGAGTACTATTGTTGCTTGGGAAAGTTGATATGAGTTAGGGCAGTACTCCCAGTATTGGGCAAAATTTAATTGCTAGGGTAACTAAAGAAGAATAATCAATTGATTGTTAATTGCTGTAGTAGCAATTAACAATTAACCAATTGTTAATCGCGACTTTCCACAATTAAAAACTAATGAATTTTCAATCTTTTTAATGCATTTGATTTAAAACTATCAATTAAAACTGATTATTGTATAGAGCGCGGAGTTGAATTTAATTATTTTTGTTCGTTTTTTCCTGGGAGAGCACTATGTTTGGGGGGGGGGGTGCCCACCGCTTTCCCCCCTAGCTATGCCGAATGACCACCAAATATCCCTCCTTATGAACCACAACAATGGTTAGTTATGCATTGGCTTGACATCAATTTAATTCACGAACGCACAATCAATCCCGATTATTCGCCGAAGCTAAATCGATCAAATCTGGGCTACAACCAACCTCATCGCCACCAATGTCGTTTATTTTTCCAAGTATTCAACCGAAACCTGGCGATGAGCGTTTTAAAACAATGAAGAATAATCAACTGTTTTTGACTTTAAAAGTGTTAGAACTCCAATATTAATAAAACTGGATTTGTATCCTTATTGCAGCTGATATTATTATTGTCATTATTATAACATTTATGTTAATTTTAGAGATATATATGTATGTACAGTACAACTTTTGTGGCGTGCTAGATATATATATATATGTGTGTGTGTGTGTGTGTGCGTGCGTGCGTGCGTGCGTGCGTGCGTGTGTGTGTGTGTGTACAGGGTGAGTCACGAGAAACAGAGCACCTGAATATTTCTATTACATTTGAAGATACGAAGTATGTACATATCGGAATTTAAATGGTTTAGAATGACGCGGATGGCTATCATAATATCTTTTTTCGAATTAATTTTTTTTCGGTTTTCTCAGGGCTATCAGGGTTTTTCACATTAAAATGGCATATTTTTTTCCTCTTGCACATTGTAGCCGGTATCCAAATGAATTCAACCATGTACCACACCTTCAACCCAGGAATATTGAATAAATAATGACTTTTTTTCTTTATTTATGTTACGCTAAATGATGCCTGTTAGCTAGGTTACTCGTTGCGTTATTGTTTATTCGATATTTCTGTGCTGAAGATCACTTGAAGATCATACCACGTTATATGGTTGAATTCGTTTGGATGCCGGCTGCAATGTGCAAAGGGAAAAAATGCCATTCTAATTTGAAAAAACTGATAACCTCGAAAAAAACGAAAAAAATTTAATTAAAAAAAAGATGTTATCATAGCTATCTGCGTCCTTTCAAACCATTCAAATTCCGATATGTACATAGTTCGTATTGTCAAATCGAACAAAAATATTCAGGTGTTCTGTTTCTCGTGACTCACCCTGTATATACAGGGTGAGGCACATAAAGTGTTACAGAGCAATAGCACTCAAACTATTGATCATATCCAAAAATGTTTCAGACAAAAGTTTCAGTGTTCGAGAAGGGCGTCATACTACACCACCCTATTTTTTTTTATCGGCAGAGGCGCTGGAGCTACGTCAAGGTCAAGTCCACTTTTTTAAATGGAACCATGTATTTTTTTTCGATTACATTATTACCGATTTTAAGACGAATTCAGAGACCTACAACAAAAGGTCATTCTAGTCATGGAAAGTTTGAAAATAGTCGAAAAATCGAAAAATATTGGAATAATCACTTTCAAAGGTTCCACTAACCATGGTTTAGATCTACCTACAAAAGATTCTCGAAGCGATGACCCTCGACCAGCAAGCACTTGTTGATTCACTGAAGAAAAGTCCGCCTAACTTCAACCAACATTTGTGGTATAATTTCGGTACATGCTCGGCGTATTCTTTCTTTCATGTCGTCAGGCGTGGTGGGTGCTACCGCCATTACGCGTTCTTTGGCAAAACCCCATAAAAAGTAGTCTGGTGATGCTAGATCTCGCGACGGAGGTGGCCAAGCTACAGGGCCACCTCGTCCTATCCACTTTTCACCAAAAATCTCATTCATCACTTGTCTTGAACACAGAGCATAATGGGGTGGTGCACCGTCGTGTTGCATCCACATGTTCGTGCGAACATGCAAGGGCAATTGAGGCAGTACGTTTTGCAGAAAGTTTGCGTAAAATTGCCCAGTCAAGCGATCTTCAAAAAAATATGGACCAATGACGTGATCGCCGACAATTCCGCGCCGACAACTAACGGACCACGGATGTTGAAATAGTACAGTTCTTATCCATCGAGGATTCTCATTTGCCCAATAATGCATGTTATGCCTATTCACATTTCCCGTATCTGTGAAGTTAGATTTGTGAGAAAAAACGCACATGACTCAAAAATGAGATATCTGTGCGCATTTTTCTACGAATCCAGTTACGGAAATTGACGCGATTTAGGAAATCATTGCCGTACAAATCCTGATGCAAATCTTGGGCGTTTCTGTAATGTGTACGGCATTCCCCCAGCATCATCATTATATCAAAAGATTCTTGAAAAACGTTCATTTTCGCGATCCGATGTACTCACATTAGAAGGTAATGCGTGGCTAACTGATATATCAACAGAAAATGCGTACTTGCTGCCGATAAGAAACATTGGTATCGTAAGGAATTAAAACAGCGATCAAATAAGTGTTTACAAGTCGAGGGTTATCACTTCGAGCATCTTCTGTAGGTAGACCCAAACCAAGGTTAGTGGACCCTTTGAAAATGATTATTCCGATATTTTACGATTTTTCGACTATTTTCATACTTTGCGTTACTAGAATGACCTTGTATTGTAGGTTGCTGAATTCGTCTAAGAATCGGTAATAATATCAACGAACAAAAATACATGGTTCCATTTAAAAAAGTGGAGTTGACCTTCACGTAGCTTCAGCACCTAGACTGATAAAAAATAGGGTGGTCCAGTATAACGGCCGTCTCGAACACTGAAACTTTTGTCTGAAACATTTCTGGATATGATCAATAGTTTTAGTGCTATTGCTCTGTAACACTTTATGTGCCTGTATATATATATATATATATATATATATATATATATATATATATATATACACTTACATGTAAGTATAGCACGCAAAGGAAATTCTACTGTACATACTACAGCATACAAAGGCCACCGGAATACACGGACTAGTGCACATTATCGCGGGTTGAACGCACACTAACCTCGCATATGAACACTTATCCATCGACTTCTGAAAAGCAAAAAGGCGTAACCTACGTTTATTTACACTTTAGCGTATATTAGCTTTTGGGCCTCTTATTTATCAGTGAGGTTGCATATAATATGTGAGTAATCTACATCCGTTTATATACACGCACAGGTGTACCTGTGTGATTGTATTCGTTTCAACGTTCGGACATTCCGTATCGCGCTCAAGCATCACGAATTCATAAATATTTTCTTACCGTGTCCGGGTTGAACGCTACAAACATAACGTGAAGATCACGATGAAGAGTTGGCGCAACTTTTTTACGGAAATTAAATTTTCTCGGTTTCTTGTATTCGACAGCCGGGTTACGGAGACCATGAGTTGATGTTCGAAAGCCATCGGAGGTAATATTCCCCCGTGTAATAATGGGATACTGTTATATTATTATTGAAAAAAAGTCGTCACTGATTGATGAGCGGTTGGGGTTCGGCTCCGGCGGTACTTTGAGTTAAGCAGCGCCGTGCGTGCCGGTACGGGTTTTCCACGGTTTTCCCGTACCCCCAGTGAATGCGATATAGTTTAGCTTAGTGGGGGGGCCAGCTCCAGGCGAGGAAAACATTGTTGATTTTCATGATTTTCTTTGAAAGGAAAGATTTCTTTATCATTTTTTTAGAGTTAGGGTATGTTTTATTACTACTTTTGGCTGTAACATGGTATTTAAAACATTATTACTCTTTAAAAATGGCGGAGGTATGGCGCAGTCTTCTAAACGTGTTGCGGCGGATGTTTTGTCAGACGGCGTGACACGTAACGTCGGCGGGTTTAATCCGAAAAGAAACTAACATAGATTTTTATTTCACACCCACTCATACGCAGAATATGAACCAAGAAAAAGTGAGAAATGTTTAAAATCGATGAAACGGTATTCTTTGCAACGAAAAGATTAAATTTTGCGGGAAAAAGGCTGCTTTGCAATTTAAAAAATACTTTTTTTAGTTTTCAAAACCATTTAAGATCATGTTTTGGACAATAAGATTAGAAAGATTTATCCCAAATTTCATCGGAATCGGTCAATTAGTTTTTTACCTATACGTCACACCAGTTTTGAATATGCCATTTAGAAGACCGTGACATACCTCCGCCATTTTTAAAGATTAATTTTAAAGAATAACATTTAACAGCCAAAACTAGTAATAAAACATACCCTAAGGCTCGAAAATGGTGAAGATATCTTTCCTTAAAAAAAAGTCATGAAAATCAGCAAATTTTTTTCTCGCCTAAAGGTAAAGGTAAAGGTAAAGGTTTCCCCCTTTCAGGTGTTAGGCTACTATAACGAACACGAAGATAAGGGCTACTGAAACAAATTAATTTCAAAAGAAGAAGTTAGATAATTGAAAAATCGTTTTCACATTTATTAGCATGTACATGTACACCGTTATGTGCCAAATTTCATTCCAAAACATTAATAATTGCAGAAGTTATAAACAATCTCGTGAAGGACCTTTGAACGTAAGAACCGAACGGTGTACTTGATTTTGGCCACCCGGTTGATCTGAAACAAAAAACGAGTTTTTTTTTCTTAAAATTGATAATATTGGCGTGAATAAATATTATAACTTAATAATACATAAACTTGGATAAAAGTTAATGGAGATTTTCTATATCGGGGTTCATTCAAAAACAAAAAAAATGTTGGAATTTTTTTCGATCCATCAAGGGAAAATGACAGTATTGTTAATAGCTAATTAAAAAAAAGTGTTACGGGAAAAAAACATCGGTTAAAACTAAACTACTATTACATTAAATAAGTGTACCAAATTTCAAGTCAATTCGCTTATTGGATGTCGAGAAATCGTCCTTCATCGTTTTCAACAACATAGTTTCGAGAAAAAACGCGTTTAAAGTTTTACCTGCCGTTCTATCGTTAAGTTATTTTCTATAAATGTGACCGGGCATTCTTTACTCTGTGCCCGGCCCTCACAAGGCTTGCTTTGTCTGATTTACCTGACCGGGCCCTCCCATGGAACAAACCGCGAAGATCGCAAAATCGTTTTTTACAGCTTACCCTCTATGTTTGAATATTAAAAAATCTTCTAGCCGGGATACATTGCGAGCAAGTACATTTTCACGTAACGTCTACCCGGCCAGAACATTGACATTGTAAAAAGTGGAGCCTGTCTTTAAGAACTAAAAAAAAAAGCTACTTTACTTTTCACCTCATCGAAGATATTTAAAATTGAGATGCAACTAATGCATCTTTTGTAATTCTATTCACCATCAAAAGCATTCGATTCATCAATGATAATCGACGAGAATAACAATATTTATCATAAATACCAGGATTACGATAACTAATGATTTCGGCATAAAGAATAGCCAAATTATTTTATGAGGCAAAAAAGTAAAGCAGGTCATTCGTGGTTTTTGAACGCCTTGTTGCCATGTTGGGAAATATCAATGTTCTGGGCGGGAAGATATTACCTGAATGTAGTTCGCCAACAATCCGCTAGGTGGCTACAAGCCAAGAGCTTCGCGTAAGCAAGGCACCGTCGTACGAGGATAAAAATAGGATTTTGCGATACTTGTGAAGTAACACAACGTGAAGTTAAACCCTTTGCGCTCTAGACCTTTTTCTCTCGGATAGTGATCTGTGTACGTTTTTCTATCTCTTTGCCGATCAGGAAATGCGAGCAAGCGTATGTATACACTCATATACTACCTTAGCAAGTAGATAACCAACAAACAACATGTTGTCGAAATACTAAATTGGTAACCCTCCCGATTTTACCTCCTCAAGGATTCCAAAAACGCTGAAACATCATTTTTAACTTTCTCGTTTGTTCCTGGTTATTTCCCGATCTATTCCCTACAACTTTCCTGGAAATTTACCGCTTGTTCTCCGGCCCACTCCTGATGAGTTCCCCAGAAAGGGAACGGCGGATCGGGACCTAGCCTTAGACCCGTTACATTGCGAACCTATTCCAGGGTGGAAGGCCCGACCAGAGCCTGATATTATCTAGGGAAGGCAGATCAGGGGCAGAACGTTTTCCTAACTCAAATTTCTCCACGGGATATATTAAACCTTCCCTTTCAATTTGAATTGCCTCAAGCGACGAACGAGTGTTCTTTATTTTCGCAGTAGCTTAACCTCTTAAGACGGCTGTGGACGCAACGGAAGTTAGGTTAGATTTCACGGAGTGCGGGTAGCGAGTAATTGCACTAAAAAAAATCATTGATCCAATATCATTGGTGTTATTGAATGAATTTTCGTTGATTCAATTGTAAAATTGTTGGTGTAAATAATCGGATTTATTAGTCCAAACAAAACGCTATTGACTTTAATAACATGATAAAATTTGAAGTTTTTTTTTCATTCAAAAGATATATTGTTAGCCGAAAACAATATATTATTGAAACTATCTAAAAAATTATCGCGAACACATTATATACTTTTGAATGTATTTTCTGCAACGAACAAAAAAAAGGGTTTCAATTCATAACATGAATATCGTTGATTCGAGTACACAAGAAAAATTGATTTGCGCTCGTTTGATTCAGATAAAATTTCTATTGAGTAAATATGTTATTTTTTCACCATATCCGATATTGATTTTCAAGTGCATTATTCGTTAAAATATTAATATTATATTTTTATTGAAGAATATTAAGCAAATGTCTGAATTTGTTAAAAAATTATGCGAAAATAAAATTTGTTTCTTGCGCATTTGATTGAAAAGATTCAACCAGATCATCGCCGAGCGCCACCGAAATTATAGGTGTGAGGAAACCCGTAGTTCTCGGAGTAACCGCTAGAAGCCGCACGCGCGCTCGTTTCTCGTAAACGTAGCACGAACCGAAAATCTACTCAACTCTTGTCAGTCACACCTCCAGATTATGACGTAATAGTCATTGGGAGTGTAATCAACCCCACTCACTTTGAAGAGTGATAAATAATTGAAAAATTGAAAAAAAAACTACAATGCATTTTCAACCCTTGTGTGTAAGACCATGCCGATTATTTTCAAGTCGTGTAATTTTTTAAATAAAAAAAATGTCCATTTTCACAAAATTTCTGGAATGTATCGCAGGTCGAAAAACGGCTGGGGTTGATTCAACCCCCGATGACTGTTAAGGGTAAAACGCCGGAGAAACTCTAAAGAGTATCGCTTCTTGGCCTGTAGCTAAGATCAAAGTGTACTTTCTGTTCTTATCAGTGGAATATCTGATATTCACTCAATGGATATTCCATTGGATATCCGATATTCTCTTCACTATTATCGTGAATGATAATTCTAATGCTCACTTTTTAGTTGAGATTTAAAACAAATTGAAAAACTCACGTCTCGTGGCATATTCGTTTCGATGTAGTAAAAAAATAATTCATTCTATTGATTATATTTTTGTACAAAATAAAAAATGTTGTAGCAACCGCTCAATTATTGCATCCATACGTCTACGGATTGTATATACAATGATTTCAATAGAATATAATTTTATTTGAAGGATAATGTAGATATTTAGAGAACAGAAAAGATGTTTAAATAAAATAATATGTTAATTTAATCAATAACATTTTCCAATATTTTATAGTATTGTAATAATCTCATATATCGGTGGCACTCCGCGATCAAACATTTATTTGAATCAACCAATATATTTTTTGTCTTAATTGTTTTTTTTTTCTCAGTGTGGAAAGGGTTCAATTGGGAAGGGTAATACAAAAAAATCCCCAAGCATAGGTTTACTTTGGATGTCAGGAAATAAAAATATTATTTAAAAAAGAAGAATCTTGGTGGTTTAAAAAAAAATGGCACACTCTTGAGAATGCAGGCTAGCAGCGCGAAGAGATTGCGAGTACTGCAAAGAACCCAGTTATAGAAGTGATCCGAGCGGAGGAACTCAAAAAATTCAAGCCTCGGTCTCGATGTTCATTGAATAGGGGTCTCCAGCAATGAGACACGGTGCATTGCAATAAACTCTCTCGTTAATACCGAGTTTTCTCTTATTGCAATAACTCGGCGGGACCGCGCGCGCGCGGGTGTATTCAACGTCACGGGTAATAATTCGCTTCCGGTGTTGTATCGAGAAGTTCTCTCGGTACAACTAAAGCCATATCGTATCAATTTCTGTTCGACGCTGGCGATCACTCGCTCGCAACGTTGTTATTCGTGAGAATAATAAAGATCCAAGCACCGAAGTATTCGTGCGGGAACGGCCGTTAAAGTTTTGCGTTCGGCAAAGAACGACGGGAGAGTATCGCTGTTGGTTCGCAGTACAAAGAAGTACATCTCACCTCTCGCGGCTGTACAACGCTTACCGGAGCGTAGAAGAGAATAGAGTTTTGGATCAGCGGACTTGAACCTAACGCACGAAGGGGACCTTTCGTATCCTTGTGGACTTTGCCAATGCATCGTATTTTTTCCACTTCGGCGATATTTTCATCCCCAGGAGTTTTTCGAAAGAAGCGAAATCAAATATTAGAAATCCGAACGGTTTGATTATTTGAAAATTTTGGCGGGAAAATTCGTTATCGAAGAATGTTATTATCATTGTTATTATTATTATTGTTGTTGTTATAGGGATATTACGATATCTGTTGTACCTAATTCTGACCACGCAGCCTAATAATTCTGACCACGCAGCCTAATAATTCTGACCACGCAGCCTAAGTATATGAGACCCAAAATAAGACTTGTTTTAAGTGGTAGAAATCGAAATTCGACCCTTAAGGGGATGAAACAGGAATTTTAAAGTTTGTATGAGGCTACATATTTTTTTGTCAGATTTGTTTGAAGCTCGGCGTAAATACTCTACAATGCCAATAATTGAACACATATTTCAGCATTTCCTAAAATTTGACCCTTAAACGGGGGTGTTAAAGTTTGCATGAGACAACATATTTTTGTCAGATTTACTTGAAACTTCGCATCAATACACTAAAATACAAATAATTAAACATGCATTTCAGCAATATCCAAAATTTAACCTTTAAGGGGGTTAAACGGGAGTGTTAACGTTCGTATGAGAAAACATATTTTTTTACCAGATTTACTCGGATCTTACCAAATTCATTTTATACATAACACTATATGGTTTCCTTGCTGTTCAGTGAGTGTAGACAACCAAGCAGTACTTCTAACCCCTTTACTGTGTTTGTTTGGATGGGCATAAATATACTAAACAAACCCAAACTAATACACGTTTACTTATTTGTATTGGAGTGTATTTATACCAAGTTTCAAGCAAATCTGATCAAAAAACATGTTGTCTCATATAAACTTTAAAACCTCCGTCTCACCCCCTTAAGGGACGAATTTCGAATTTTACCACTCTTGAGTGAAGTCTTATTTTGGGTCAAATATGAACACTGCGTGGTCAGGATTAGGGGCCACAGATATCCCAACACCCCCATTATTATTGTTATTATTATTGAATGATTGAGCCCAACGAACCCAACAAGAATCGTGTCAAATTGGAGAATCGAAACTGGTCTCAACCTATGCAATGAAGCATCAAGATTTTTCCGCCTCGGTTAGAGCTTGGACTATCGGAGCTTTTTCTATTACCGAGATTATTTCGATATCAACAAGCTGTAACATCGGAATACCGATATTTTGATATTTTCCGATATACATGGGAAATCCCCAATAAAAAGGTCGGAAGCTAGAAAGTGAAGATGGAAATTATCGAAATAATAGTGTATAGCAAGTGAAACCACAGTATTTATTGAAAATCACTGGCTGTAATTGAGATCTTCATTTATTATACATTTCTAAACATACTCTGCTATGTTGTTAAATATATGTGGATTATTTTAATTTTATTTTAATGTTTTAATTTAACAAATCAATTTTATTTTAATAAAATAACAAAACCAATCCACCATAAAATAAATGAACAAAAAACACTGAAAATAGGAACTTTTATGCAGATGAAATGAGTGGGGGACAAGCAATATTAAAATTAGGAAGTTTTATGCAAGTCAGTGCGGTTGTAACTACCAGAATGCAAACTAATGACATGGCTTGTGGCAGGCAGGCAGCAGCATGGTCATTTTAATTAACGAGATTGAGATTGTTGAAACAATGACGGCAAGAAACAGAGGGCATCTGAAGTTTCATCTGTCAGAGATGACATTACGTTATTGCCGGTGTAAGATTTTTATTGCCGCGGAAGAAAAGACTCTTTCTGATTCTACACTCGTGGATAAGTAAGTTGACACTTCGGAAATATTTAATGTGGGTAATAATATTTTAAGGCTGTTAAACGTCGTAAAAAAACAAGTAAAAGTAAGTTGAATCGAAATATTAACAATTATAATGATATTATTATTTTTTTAACCCTGATATCGAAATATCGGTATCATTCGTTAATCCATTATCATTCGTTTAGCATTATCATGCTTTAGCCTCGGTGCACAGTTGTCCAGCTAACCATTTTTTATTTTTCGCTCAAATGCATTGGGCACAGACGCTTTCGATACAAAATCTTTTGGTAGCCACGGTTTTCTACTCCCATCATTGGCAGACAATTTTTCGGGCAAGGAAAACAATTTTTGACGAAAAATCGGCGTCGGACATGAAGTATTGCTGCGATTAGGTTAGGACAATAATTTTTTTGACCCGAGGAGGATTTTGCATCGATTACAATCTTGTTCAATCGAATTGAGTAAAGAATACAAAAACCAATGTAGATCACTCTGAATTATATAAAATATTGACTGATGCAGTTTTTTCATAATAATCATCGATAATGCTATATTAAGTTCGATTATGTATTTTCAAGTTGATAGTAACACAAAAGTACTTATTCACGTAATGAAAATATAAAAATGCATAATTTTCCTCTTTAATTGTATATTTTATGAAAAGTTAGCAGCTGGTAATAAATAAGTAGGTAATGTATAATAAAGAATAAATATAGTAATAAATGAGTAAGAATGAAGTCATAAACAATAAAGAATAAATCTATAGCTCGTATGCAATTCTTTAAGAGGCTATACCAGTGTGAACGCTCAAAATTTGGGAGATTTTCGGGGATTTTTTGGAAGAAACGTACTCAATTAAATGTTTCGGAAAATTAAGAATATATTTGGCTATATTTGACCTATATTACATATTTTTTTCATAGAAATATATTGAAATCCAAGCGACTTATACTCTGCCTTCGAAGGCCCGAAAAAAAAAGTTCCTCCACTTCTGACATGATTCCGGTCGATTGAGTGGCTGAAACCGAAAAAAGAAAAAATGTCGTTAAACTGGAAGGTATTTCCTGTACAATAACGTAGGATTTTCGAAAAATATCAATATCTAACAAAATGGCGTAGTTGTGGAAAAAAGTGTTTTCGTGCCTATAAAATGATCGTTTTTTTCAATGCCAAATCGTCAATTTTCATCCAATCAAAAATATCCTACACCATTGTAGATTAAATATATTCAAGAGTACTCAGTTCAAATTTCAAGTCAATCGGGTAATTGCCCTTTGAGTTACAATGTCAGCAAATTTGAAAGATCTCATTTCGAGGAAAACGCCTTTAAAGATTTAACTATCGATCGAACATTCGGGGAGTATTAGAGATACGGCCTTGAATTTTTTACAAGAGATTCTTGAAAGTATAAACTGACGAAAAAGGCAAAAAAATCGATTTTTTTTAAGTGTCACACTGGTATGCCCCTTAAATTCATTGAAAAAAACATCATAAACCCAAATTTGACTGAACTGGACCGCTCCAACCTCCTTAAATTAATATCACACGACGGCTACAAACCATTCTATGGTTTTTTAATGCAATCCGCGCAAACTAGATGACTACGCCAATGGCTGTGGAAGCAATGAGTGCGGATAGGGAGTGATGAGAAAGGATTCACTGGACAGGGTAATATGTAAAAACCCTCAAGGGTGTACGTTGGATCGCGGGAAATGAAAAAAAAAATACAAAGTCCCCAGCGGACATGACTTGACCTACTTTTGTATCGGTTTAGAATAATGTTACTCGATACTGACACCTAGCGAGTATCAATAATTCCGTCACTACATCGATGCACGAATAGCGAAATTTCCATTGCCTCTTTGTGAAGCGTGGGTCCATATGAACCTTTTGGCACGTACCGTAAAATGGGGTTACTTTGGACAGGTTTTGGAAGTTTTTTGCAGGTAACTTTTTTTAACATTCTAAATTCCAACTCCTTTTGCTTCAATAGAACAATGTGTCCTTTCGCTATCAAATGTATAAGAAAGTCAAGAAGTCAATATTTTTTTGAGTGTCAAAGTAACCTCAAGTGTGGGGTTTCTTTCACAAGGCATTAAAATGCAACTTATGTCAAAGATCGAGGGTTACTTTGGCATCATTTTGATTTAAAAAATGTAATCTTTTATGCATTATACATGAAATTAAATGAAAAACAACGATTTTTCACAATCAAATTGGTATCTTCATCATAGAAACATTTGACATCAAAATATCAAGTACCTAGGGTACTATTATAGGCACTCAATCAGTCTTATAATTATCATTGAGATCAAAATCAACTTGAGCAACATTACAATCGACTTGAGCAACATTATAATTGTTTGAACATCGAATTCATTATTTAAATAGCGATGTGTTGACGATGGTTGACTTCACACACATCAATGGTATCGTTCATATGATTTGGTTACCAAGAGATCGTTGCCACGGTTTATTTATTTTTGTTGACTCTATCGCTGTCTGTTTGAATTTTGTTCAGTTCTGGTGGTTGCCTCAACATGTACGCACGTATGATGTCTTCGTTAATAAATGCTTCGTTTCTGTGCGGTTCGTGTTATCACTATTCCTAGTAACTCTAACAATAATAAACTTGAATAACAATTTTCAGCGACAATAGAAAAAAAACCCGGCCAACTGCGAGTCGGTCCTCGCTCCATTAGCGTTCCGTACATATGACCAATTAACTTTTTTTAAACCCGATATTTAATTAGGTGACGTCTTTATCTGTCATAGTTCTTAGGTAGTACTAAACTGAAACCATGTGGGGTGATGTTAGCTAAAGAAATCTTTGTATACTCCTACTGTAAGCTAATAATGAAAATATATAAAATTATTGTTATTTAAATATTTACAATACCAAAAGACTTATTTTTGGACCCGGTACCAGCCAGTTGCCAATATCGTCACATTTTTCGCAGAAAACGCGGAGGCGAAGAAAAATTCATGAAATATATGATCGACCGTCTTTTTTAATTTGCAATCTCGTTTCTTCCGTGACGTCAATCTCTCGTTCTTGGCTGGCACCGACTCCAAAAATAAGTCATTTCGTATTGCAAATGTTTAAATAACAATAATTTTAGATATTTGCGTTATAAACTGATTGTATTGTGTATACAATAAATTATTATATGTACTACATAATAAATTATTATATATTTTATATACTACATTATGAATCGGCTTCAGTATTTGCTGTTAAAGGGGTTACGTGGGGTTCGAAACTAAAAAAAGCATATTTTCTCCATTTTTTAAAATATAATATACAAATTATTTTATTCAAAATGTTAAGCACATAAAAGAGCAACATTTCAACAATATTTTGAAAAATTTTCATCAAAAAATTTGGGAAATTCAGCGGGTGGGACCTGGTTTCCGGAGACCCCTCAAAAAGTGTCCTCGTAGTGGTCAGGATAACTCATGATAGCTTTATCTGAAATTAAAAAAAAAAACAATTTTTTTTCTGTTAGCAGATAAATATAACTCGTGATTGAATGAAGGATGTTTAAAAAAATGAAATTTTAATTTTTGGCAGAGTTGTATGCAAAATAGTTCAATTTTTGGTACAATTTGCATTACGTATAGCCTTGTAAAATTAGTCGTAATCGAAAAAAACCTTCGTTCAATCACTAGTCAAGGCTATTTTGAAAAAGGGTGCAATATTTCAATAAGATCGGTGCATTAGTTTTTGAGAAATCGTGTCCACCGACTTCAAAAATAGTGTTTTGAGAAAAATGCGTTTACCTGATGCGTCGCTCTCGGCCGGTCTTTCCCAACGGGGGCAATTCCCAAAGGCTCTCTTCCTGGACTTTTGCACCGATTGACTTAAAACTTTGGGAGAATATTCAACACATATTGTACTATTAGATAATACATTTTTTTTAATGGATCTTTTGGAATTTTCAAACCCACGTAACCCCTTAAATACCCTATATGGTACATAATATATAGAAATGCCAAATTCTCAACTACTTTAGTTTTTGAGATAGACCTCGTTACAAAAATGGTCTAAAACTGACAACTTTGACAGCCCCCCATTTTTTTATTTTTGAAGATAAAAAAGAAAAAAACTACTTCTCCTCTCCTCAATGAACTTTAAAAAATGACATCCCACATACCAGGCTAAGAAAAAAAATCTGCTCCTTTTCCATGTATGAGACCCCCATGGAAAATAATTTAATTGAATTTCTAATTCAATATTCGGTTTAGGGTCAATATTCTACACAAAATATCCAAACTTCAGGTATGTAAATCATTCCGTAAAAAGGCTTTCTGCGCACACATTTGAACCGTATTTCGGCGCTCTGTTGAGGCCTTATACACGCGATTTCGCCGATTTTCGAAGGTACTTTTCTAGACGCGGTTAAAAAAAATTACGCATATTTTGACAACATTTTTTTACAGATCATTTATGCACATAGTTAGATATATATTTTAAAAATCAGAAATATTAACAAATTGTGGAGATATAACATAATAAAGCAATGTATTTTTTTGCACGCGCGTTGCTGTTTAAAGTTCTCGGCATCGATGTGGGTGTCTGAAAAAAAGTAACATATTCTATAATTTCATAATGAATGTATTTTCAGTGTGAACCAACAATATTATTTAAAAAAAATTATTATTACGAAAATTCGAAACTTAAAATTTATTTACTCAATTTTCTGTCGGTATTTTATTTTTTATATTTTTTTGTATCATTGAAATGTTTGTTTCTGTGATTCACACGATAGGTGATGATACTAAGAATATATTGTGAAAATTTCAAAGCGATCTGAACGTTCGTTCAAGAGTTAGAGCTTTCACAAGGTTCAAAAAAGTGAATCGTGGAAACACGGCTTTTACAGAATTTTTTAATTCTGTAAAGCTTAAAATAATCCTAACCGTTCAGGCTAATGGAATCAAAAAAAAATTTAAATGAAAATTTTTGACTTTTTCGCGTATTTAAGGCCTTAAAGTAGCTGCAAAAGCTGTCAAAGTTACCCTTAATGTCAATTTAACCCCGTTTTACCGTACGCAATTCAGCCAATTTTTCATTTGGCTAACCAAACTGTATTGTGAAAAAAACAACGTTTTCTACTCAGCGCAGTGTACATTATTTATCATTTATTTCGCAGTCTCGCGGTAGAAGTCTCGGCGCGGCTGTATGTACAGACTAGACGGTGTAATTTCTTTTGTGTTACGTCAGGATGGTCAGTCGAGCCATCCGCGATAGTTGGCTGGCTCTGATATATACGCATGGAAGGGATACACCATGAGACTCATTTCTCTCACTAGTACCATAGAGTCTCGTAATATTCGGAGGTTTCCTTCGAGCTCATACTCGCGGACTCTCAGTTCTTCGGCGTGAATCTCGACGAGTGCACCGTATGCGCGGACTTGGCCGCGCGGCCACGCTTCCGCGACTTTCTCGACTCCCCTGTATAACTCTCCTTGTTCCAGTACGTAACGAAAAAAAAAAAAGAAAGACTTTTATCGCGGCTTCCGGTCGACCCGAAAGGATATATCGAGACCAACGTTCCATGGGCCTCATAATGACAAATAAATAAAAATATTATTTAAATAAACGCGAGTGACGAGTTTGAGCTACGTTAAAAATTATTGACTGTCCATTTTGACACAGTGGAATTTCGGTTGGATGATAATCCTCTAATGAATGGTGAATATTTAAAAAAGTTGTTGAGCTTCGTATTAGGGAAAAAATAATAATTTGTTTTCTTTTCAAATTCGATTTTCCTATTTCGCATTTTTTTTCGATTACGGAACTTCACTCGAATTGAAGTCAATTTTAATTTATTTGTTGTGAGGAAAATGAGTTTAATCGAATTCTAAAATTGATCAGATTCGAATAGGTATATTTATCACCTTTTTATTCAATTTCCTAAATTTGATCTTAAGTGAAGTTTATATGTTGAATAGCCGATAATCAACCGTAGCCAATAATAGTTTCTGGTCGATTAAAAAAAGACGAATTTGGTTTAAGGAGGTACAACTAGTTCTTCGGGGTCAACAAAGAGACTGAATTTATGTTACCCAAGGTTGTCCTCATTTATATTGACCTGTGTTGAATATTCGTATTGTCGATTCTAATGTACCAAATTTGTGGTTAATGTTCCATTTATTTCATATTTACTAATGAAAACTCAAAAATTAAATCCTCAACGATTCTGGAGCAGTCTCCGTCATATTTGCAATAACAGTTTTACCATAAAAACGGACTAAAAAATGTTGCACCAAATCTTTCGGAATCTTATTTAAATAGCCCTGAATTACTTCAGCGGAATTGATACTATAGATGAAATTGTAATTGAACATGTTATTGATACGCGATCAATTATAAAACTCCATGGACAACGTAATGGAATTTTGAAAAAACACATGACAACATCGCGTTTGCGATGCTCAAAGTTGGCACCCGTGGCTCATTGATGTGAAGTGTGCTCGTGACGTCATCACTGAAAGCGCGGGAAAAGACAGCCGGTTTAAAATTTCAGGGAAAAAATCAAAATAGAGGGGCCAGAAAAGGTTGCAACTAACAAACGGATATGACGTTATTTGTTGATTGACAATAAAGAGGTCTAATAGATATGTAATTTCCCTACAGTAATCTCCTATAGTACCGTTTGTACGAAAAAAAAAACATTTTTTTTCATAATTTCAATGAAACTGTGTTCGATTCGAACTTACAGACGACAAATTGTTTGGAAAACCTTTTTTTATTATTAATTCGTTCATTGTTTGGGTTTTACTTATTGTTATTTGCGTTTCGTGGCGATTCGTCTTCAAGACGATGTCCAAACAGAGCTAGGTTATGGTCGCCAAACGTATCAAGTGTTACGCACGACGTTGCCAAGTTTATGGGTGTTATTTCGTCGTTGTGATGATTTTCAAGCGGAAATTGAAATCCTTTTAGCATCTAATGCTTGAACTACACGGTGTAGAACGAATTTTCGGTTTTTTTTTACAAAATCTATTATGTCTAATTCATGAAATTTCAGTTTTCCAACGACCTTGGTTGGATACGTGAGCAGGAAAAACGCGATCACCGCACTTCCGGTTGACCGTCTTTATAAGACGAGGTGCTTCATTACCTCAAAATGCTTGATTTTGCAATTTTATTACAAAAAAAACCGAACTGTCAATATAGCTCGAATTTTGCCAAACAGTGCATAACGTAGTCGTCAACATCATATAAAAATTTCAAGTCCGAAAGTTGGGAACTTCTTAATGATCGTACCTTCTCCAAAACAAACGAGCATTTCTTAGATTTTTATTGGTAAAATTGACATTTTTTTATTGGCACAAAATCAACGCTGTAGCCAAATATAAAGCCCGATATCGTTTTTCCAAGTTCCTCTATAGCTAGGAATAGTGCGGTCCATGCGAATGCTGTCGAAATTTAAATCATTTTTACCTGACACTCCCACACACAATGTACGCAAAGCCCTTAAAACATGGGTCTCTAAAAAATGTTCACTGGAACGAAATTAAATACATTAAACATTTGTTTTGATGTTTTTCGAAAGTGTATTTATTAAGGCCTCAGGCCACAGTAACGGGTATAAAATCATGTGCGAATTTAACAATTTTTTTCGTACGAAAAAGTGATTCGCTCATAAAATTAATTACACATCTATTTAGTATGAATATCAAGCTGTTAGAAAATATATATTCTTGTTTTTCGATGTACAGAATGGCCGACTACTAATATTTTCTTTTGTTATCTTTTTTTAAGCGCTCCGCGGCGTGACGTCTGGCATTCACAATTTCTTACCTAGAACAAAAAACAAAAATTCTCGTCAATCTACATTAGAATACCTAGAGAAGTACGTACGGAATTTAACAAATATTGTTTTATTCAAAAATTGTAGGTTTTTGAACTTAAGAAATGAATTTTCAGTGAAAAATTTCGTTATGACTGCTCATAAACTGCTCATACAATGAAAAGTTTTCGATTGCTCGGAAATTCCGTACGTACTTCTCTGCGAAATGCAATTAGGAACATAACTTTTAAATTTGAAGTACATCGAGTGAAAATGGTTAAAGTTATTTGTCACGCCAATTGGAAAAAAGCTGTGTCGAGAAGTTTCGAGTAGTCGGCCATTTTGTACATCAAAAAAAAAATATATATATATATTTTTTCTAACAGCTTGATATTCATATTAAATAGTCGTGTAATTAATTTTATGAGTAAATCACTTTTTCATACGAAAAAAAAAATTGTTAAATTCGCACATGATTTTATTCCCGTTACTGTGGCCTAAGGCCTTAAGGGTAACAACTTTTATATCAATATCTTTCAGAAAAATGCGTGAAAGTAGCCTTTTTTAGCGTCTAAAGTGAGAAGACTCCTTTAAGGACGAATGATTCCTATTTCTTTGCAGCGAAACATGAAAGATCGTCGTTTATAAATGGATTCTCGACGCTCAGGTGGCCAAAAAAATGAGCACGCGACAGGCGAACGGATGTGTAGCGATTGCGCAATCAATTGCGATACAGCTGTTGCTAATAACTGCTAGTAATTTTATCAAAACTCGAATCGAAAACGTAATTGTACGAAGGCAACGTCGAATAGCGATTTTCACTTTAATATGAAGCTTTCACGGCGCTCGTACATCCGGTGGGTGTGAGCCTCACCATGCCTTTCCAAATCTTCCCGGTCTCATCGGTTTTCGCACATACCCGGCTAGAAATCTTGCTACGACGCAGACTAGGGCTGTATACGGCATACCGTATTCCGTACCACGGCACCGTACAGGCCACCGGATCAGGGCTTTACCGGGCGTGAATGGTTTTTTTGCATCCGGCCATGACGCAGGTGTCGGTAACGCAACTGATCAGTATACTTTTCAGGCCCTGATCCGGTTGCCGTATCTATGCCTGACAAGAACAATTAAAAAATCCAAAAATTACGAATAAAAAATGCTGGGAGTATTTTTTGTTTCCACATGCTTTATTTATGATCCTGCCTATATGATAATTGGATTAAAACGTATCGTGCCACGTTAAAGTTTTTACCTACACTTGGGGTTAAGGGGAGATATACACCTAGGAGCCGGAAAAAAGGTCATTTTTGTGAATTGTTTCAAGGAAAACTCTTTGAAATTTCGGATTGGGGTTTTAATTATCTAAAAATATATACATTCAAAAATATGTTCAATTTTCTTTATTTAAAAATAACAAAAATATACAAGGATATTGTATGATCCTTGGAGCATCGTAAAAAAATCTGCGTATACGGTACCCACTGGCGTTTCTTCAAAAATCATCTTTAAAAAAAATCAAAAAGATTATTAAATTAAATACTATAATCTAGTACTTGTCATGGCCGACTTTGAAAATATCGATTTATGACAAAATGGCGGACTTTTGAACATAAATAGTGATTTTTGGGCCAAAAATTAGTTATTATTTTGCCTATAAAACAAAAACTAAGTAACGGAAAAAATCCTATGACAGGTACTAGATAATGGTGTATAGAATAACCATAAAAAAACTCAAGGCAATCGGTTCATTGGTTTTCGAGAAACTTTGGGTATCGATTTGAAAAACGTGGTTTTGAGAAAAACGCGTTTGAAAATTTGGGAATGAATAAATCATGAAATTTGTCAAATTACATGGAATCATCGATACCATAGTGTAGGTCTTCTACTGTCGACGGAATGTTCATAGCTTCTAATTCGATTTTTTCGACCATGTAGGTGTATATCTCCCCTTAAACCTACGTCTTCTAATTGAAGAGCTGAACACGCTACCTATTTAGCCATTCTAACACTTGTGTAAACTTTTTTTTTCTTTGCATATTTTTATCATTCTAATTCTATTCTAAAGAATGTCAATCATTTTATTCATGACGTTGAAATTTGCATCGTTGCAATGCAACAATAATTGTTTTTTGGTAAATATTTACAAGTGGGGCTCCAGCTAGAAAAGGGGTTGAGAATTTTTGTACCAATTTGATGTATTTCAGGGCACTTTGATTACAATATTTAAGTCGGGGGAAGACAATTTCAACCCTTATTTCAACCCCAAACGTTTTTTTACTTTTTTAAAGGTATGGAGGAAAAGGGTTTTGTGACATCAAGTGGGTCGAATGACAAACCCATGTCATTTGACCCACTTGATGTCACAAAACAAACCCAAACAAACGTATTTCAAAAATCAAATATTTTCCGGAAATATATTTTTTTCTTAATAAAATACCCCTTCCCAATCGTAAAAAACATATTTTCATAGTGCAGAATAGCCCCGAACACGTGAAATTTTTTTTTGGACCGGATTAGGGCTGCAGCCCCACGTGTAAATACTTACAGGATTTTTTTTTGCCTATTTTGGCTGTGTAAATAACTCACAAGATTTTAGATATACTCTTTAGAGTATTACGACCGCAATTTGCAAAGAAGGCTCCTGATGATTTTGTAAAAAACAATTTGTTGTGCCAATATAACTTTATTTTGTGTTGTGCCAATGTAACTTAATTTTATCGATTTGATTGACCACCTTTTGATGATGATAAACATAAACGAATGAAAAGTGAAGAAAATAAGCGCTGTATTCCCACCATGCAAACTTCAAATTTATTTTCATTCGTTCTTTGTATCTTGATTTGATGATGACGCCGTCCGCACGGACGCCATATTACTTTTATTAGAATCTTGCCGAAATTATGCACGCACCAAAATAAATTGTTTACTTTGATGGCCCCGAATAAGATTATACGCGTCCGTATACTCGCATGAAAAACAAATTTGCCGCTGTGCAACGTCGCAATCACAACCTCGAACCAACCACCATCGAAATCAATCATGTTCGCCCTCTTGTGAACTTTTTTTACGCGCCCAAACCTCAAATTTACCAAGTGATAAATAATTTCGTGACACTCACCGAAAAAATCTTCAGTACAACTCGAAAATAGGTGACGATCGAAAATCTTCAATTCTTTTGCAGCCTCGAGGAATTAATACTGGACCGTAATGTCGTCGAGAGGATACCGGAAGTGGTCGGACTTTTGCGAAATTTGAAAATCCTGTCACTGGCCGACAACTTGATAACGGCGCTGCCGTGCTTCCTAAATATGAGGGCTCTCGCCCTTACGGTAAGTCCGTCATATTGTTTTCCGCGCAATACGTACACTGACTGAAAAAATTCTTTCAGTTCATTTGTCTATCGAATGAAGCGGAAATGTCCTCTTTTTTTATCGGCAATTTTGATTTTAATAAATCGGTCTTTTTCGTAATACAAAAAAATGCGATCAATTTGAAGTTTCTGAAGTATCACCCGAGTCTATTCAAAACGCTTATCATTACGCGTAAATTTACTTTTTAACCATTAGATAATAAGCACTGTTTATTAAAAATTAGTTTTCCTTATCGTGTTTAAAATCATCAAGCTCACCGATACGTTTGATGAATCAATGAAATGTAGTGATTTTTTTAAATTTCGGTGTGCAGACTTTTTTCACTAATTTATCGGCATGAGCTCGGTGTTCGAATTTCAAATTATTGAGGGGTTACGGAAATCGGGGTTATAAAAAAATTAATTTTGATGGAATAAGTAAGATTATTCAAAAAATCGTTTGGACATTTATTTGTATGTAGAACAACAAAATCGAATAACAAGTGCTATAAAATAATGTAAATGATTAAAATAATTGTAGACAATCTCCTGAAGGACCTTTGAACGTGAGGGGCTCAACGGTGTACTTGATTTTGCCACCCGGTTGAACTAAAACGAAAAAAAAACCGAATTTTTCATTCAAATAAATAATACTAGCTGATACTTGGCCGATTTTTTTCGTCATCGTGTTACAATCATTTTAAAAAATTGAACAGTATTTGGATTTTTCGAGAAAAAATGCCTTAATTTTGGTGAATAACTAATGAAAAATAAATGTTATGAAGAAAAACGTCCGTCAAGACTAAACTACTACTACGCTAACCAAGTGTACCAAATTTCAAGTCAATCTGTTCATTAGATATCGAGAAATCGTGTACACCGTTTATAAACATAGTTTCAAGAAAAACACGTTTAAAGTTTGACTAGCAGTTGCATCGTTGTAATCACAAGTTTACATTAAATCTGCGATTCCTGCACCATATGTTGGACCTTGCTCTTTAATTTGAATTGCCTTAAGCGACGAACGAGATTTCGTCGTTTTCACGGTAGCCTAACCCCTTAATTTCGGAAATTAAATGCTCTGTGTCATTTACTGAAAAAAATGTGAACCATTTGCGTAAACTTGGCATGCACATAGACTTATATATACGATGATGAATTCATATATAGTACGTACAACGTGCACACGTAGTCCTGCGTTGAATCAAACGACCTGACCAAGCAAGTTTGCAAGGGTGGAGAAAAACAGTAGCGGTTCAGTAACTTCCTAGATGACACTAGAGCCAGACCAATAGCACGTTAGTCACTAACCTATTTTCCATTGAGTGAAATACTGCTGTTTCTTGTTGCTCGTGAAGTGCTATACTGCCGTGTATTCGCCGGCTCATCTGTCGCTGCACTGGTTCTTAAGAGATCCGCCAGATGGCGGCGTGGCGCCGACGAACTCGAAATTGATACGACTCCTGATACATTATATATACGAGCAACAGTGTCCATTCAAGCATGCTCGGGTTTCTCTTCAACACACGTATAAATCTTTCGCCTTTTACTAAAGATTTCCGTGGAGGGGAACATTCAACGAGCCTAGGCAATTTTTGACATACCTGGCATAAAAGCCGGGTCATATATTAAATTCAAACAAAATTTTCTCTCTATTTCATATATGAGCGTAGACTAAATGCTTCATTTAAATGTTTTCGATATTGAGCTTCGATACATTTAAATTAGGTTAGCAATCATTAAATCTTTTTTGTCGAAGTTGATTATAGGTCATTCTACCTTCGATTAATCATCATTTAAAAACAGCAATAAATTATTAGTTTTGAAATATATTGTATTTTTTTTACATTATAAAGTTTTACGAACTTCGCACCTTTTTTCCGCGTCCCACATGTTTTATTCAGCTACAAATACTTCAAGAAAGCCAGTTTGCTTTTTGGAATTTTATTTTTGTTAAAAAATGAGGATACGTTGATAATATTTAATGTCTAGTGCAGAGTCCTATGTCAACGTCGTATTCGGTCACCAGATAAAAGTAATGGCCACCGGACGCCATTGCCATTGTGAGCTAGTTATCTCGCTTGACATTTAAAGTGACACCTATATCAACCTGTGGATAATTGATCGATAGGCAACACGACATTGTACTCTTTCACCGACTGCCAACCACGACTGTGAAAAATAGTGGACAGGTTCCCAGACGTTGACGTTTGTCATGACGCATTGTAAAAAAACCGTTGCATTCTTTCGGAAGGCTTGTTTTTCGTCCAAACCGGCATCGGTCGCGCCACTGCGAATACGACGGTGTAAATATATTTTGGCTGTAGTGCCGAATAGCTGTTACCCTCGGTGGCTGAAATTTTGACACGGACCCTTTTTTGAAATTACAAGACAATCCTTAATGGATTTTTGGCGCACCGTAATATTTTTAAAACTTCGAATTCTGAAAGCTGATAAATTAACGCCCGTGTTCTTTATATCTAGCGTATGACTCTACCGCTATCCCTGCTTTATCAACACGATCGGGTTCGTTTGTTGCGTTCCACACCCACCAGCGGGGTGACCCGCGTCGATAGTAGTATTACGCGCACCCCAAGATTCTCCACGCACACCCGAGGTGTCCCACTATTCCCACTAATCCACACGCACATCCGAGGTGCTTCATGCCCACACCAATATTACGCGCACCTTACGATTCGACACGCACATACGAGGTGCCCCGCGCCCACACAAGGAACACGCTCAGCCCACGATTCCCCACGCAATTCCGAGATGGGCGCGCCCCCACCAGCATTCCACGCAGATCCGAGATGCCCCGCGCCCACACCGCGAACACACGCAGCCCACGATTCCCCACGCATTTTCGAGGTAGGCGCGCCCCCACCAGTATTCCACGCAGATTCGAAGTGCCTTGGGCCCACATCAGTATTACACGCACCCCACGATTCCACATGCACACCCGAGATGCCCCGCGCCCACACCGGTTTTACGCGTACCCGACGATTCCACACGCACATCCGAGATGAACCGCGCCCACACCAGTGGGCCCCACGATTCTATCACAAAGACACACTCTCCATTCATACCTGTCTGCAAAAAATTCCGCTCAATTGTGTTTGTTTGGGTTTGTTGTATTAAGACCATTCATAAAACACGTGACGCAGTGGGTGGGAACAAAAGTCACGAGACGCTATAAGCATATTAAATCTGTAAAAGGGTGATACTGAGACGCTGAAAATGTTCTGTACTGCCCACCCAAAGTTCCGACTACGAGGAAGTCGTAACTTCTCTGACATCGATGGAGACTCAGCTGAAGCATCCTTGCGAACACATTGCATTCTAGGTGCATCGTGATAAAAGATTATCAAATTATTTATTATTGATGTTTCATAACATTTAAAATATATTTCTTACTATGTGTAAATTGTACGTTTTTATATATTACATATATGTTTACTTAAAGTAAACAATATACGAGGGTGGGATGAAAAGTTTCCGGCCTGACCAAGAAAAACGATATTTCAAATTTTTTTTTGCTTTATTTTTCAACATAATCTCCATCAACGCTGATACATTTCTCATAACGGTGTTCTAATTTAGTTATACCAGTTTTAAACGTAGATTCGTCAAGCTCCTCAAAATACTGATTTACAGCTTCGATAACTTCTTCGTTGCTCTTAAATCTTTTTCCACCAAGCCATTTTTTGAGGTTAGGAAACAGGTAATAGTCGCTGGGGGCTAAGTCTGGAGAGTAGGGAGGATGCGGCATCAATTCAAACTTCAATTCGTGGATTTTGGACATGGCAACAATCGACGAATGCGCTGGTGCGTTATCGTGATGAAACAAAACTTTTTTCTTCGCCAAATGAGGTCGTTTAATTTGCACCTCGTACTTCAAACGTTGCAATAACTCTGCGTAGTATTGACCAGTGATAGTCTTACCCTTTTCAAGGTAATCAATGTATATCATTCCTCTCGCATCCCAAAAAACAGTAGCCATAACCTTGTTTGCCGATAAAATTGTTTTTGCCTTCTTTAGGGTTGGTTCCCCTTTTCCAACCCACTGTTTTGACTGTTCTTTATTTTCAGGAGTGTAGTGGTGGACCCATGTCTCATCAACAGTTATGAATCGCCGCAAAAATTCGTTTGGATTACGCCTATACAGCGCCAAATTGTCGGTAGAAATGGTTTTTCGAAGCAGTTTTTGGTCGAGCGTTAGCAAACGCGGCACCCACCTTCCACACAGCTTTTCCATGTTCAAATGGTTGTGCAAAATATTTCGCACAGGTTTAGCTGACATCCTACAGGTCTCAGCTATCTCATGCACTTTCAACCTGCGGTCTTCCAACACTATTTTATGGATTTTTTCAGTCATCTCTGAAGTTGTGACTTCAACGGGCCGTCCTGAGCGAGGCTCGTCAGAGGTGCTCACACTACCCATTTTAAATTCAGAAACCCACTGCTTAATAGTTGAATATGATGGGGAGGAGTCTCCTAGTGCTGAATCCATCTCTTCTTTTATTTGTTTTGATGTGAAACCTTTCAAATGGAAGTATTTGATGACAGCACATTTTTCCAATTTTTCCATTTTTACGAAAACAACGGAAGCGTCTCGCGCAATGTGCTCTCAAACGCAAACTAACGTAGCGATTGGGCTGAAACTGTACATAGAAGCTCGGTAGGAATGGTACTGTAGGACGCCGTTCCAAAACTAGACCTAGTGGCACCATCTCTTGGTCAAGCCGGAAACTTTTCACCTCACCCTCGTAAATTGTTCGTTCTAAAATAATTTATTTAAATGGTTTTAGTATTTTACTTGCTCCTTATTGTTGAAAAAAAACGAGTGCAGAAAGGGGGGCGGGCTCCATGTCACGTAATTTCCAGGAGCGGTAGGGGGGCATTGGCACCCGTCACGAAATGTCACAGAGGGGGGGGGTCAAATATTTATAAAATTTGCGTCACGTGCTTTACACATGGTCCCATTGGACTTGGTTGTATTTGTTGGGGCTTGGTGCACGTGGATAGCAGGAGCGCGTTATGGTAGATGTAGACACGTGCGTTGATGTTGCAATTTTCAAAATTCGATATTTCAAAAACTATTGCGAAACGCCAGAAATCCATGTAGGGGGTCTTATATTATTAAAAAGAAACTCTGGCCAAAATTTCAGCCCTATCCCGGGTAACAGCGATTCGGAATTTTATCCCATTTTTTTATAATAACATTCAGTATTCTTGCGAATATCGTTTTTAGTGGTGATTCTGTTATTTTTTTCAACTTTTCAATCGGGCATTCTGTTATTTCTGTTTTATGTATTACGTTGAATTAAATAGTTGCAATTTCATCCCAACATTTTTATAAATATAAATAATTTTTTGATTGTTTAGGGAGAAATTGGTAATGTTCATTTTTTTTTTATTTTCAGGATGTTCTTTCGAAAGTCGATCTCGGGAAGAGCTTCAAAGACGACAAAAACACACAGAACACGTTGCACAAGGTCAATCTGAGGAATAATCAGCTAAAGGGGAGCATAATACTCGGCAATTACGGCGTAAGTTTTCCAAAACGTACACTGAGAAAAAAAATCATTGATCCAATATAATTGGTGTTAGGGGCCGTCCATATATTACGTCATCGACTTTGGCTGATTTTCAACCCCCCCCCCCCCCCCAAATCATCCTATCCTTCCTATCGTCATAATCCAATTATCGTTACCGTCATCCAACGATCAGACCCCCCCCCCCTATTTTAAAATGACGTAATTTATGGACCGCCCCTCACGAGAAACCAGCGCGTGTGCGGCTTCTAGCGGTTACTCCGAGAACTACGGGTTTCCTCACACCTATAATTTCGGTGGCACTCGGCCATGATTTGGTTGAATTTTTTCAACCAAATGCGCAGGAAACAAATTTTATTTTCGCATAATTCTTTGACCAATTCAGACATTTGTTTAATAATTTTCAATAAAAATAAATATTAATATTTTAACGAATAACGTACTTGGAAATCAATATCGGTTATGGTGAAAAAATAAAATAACATATTTACTCAATAGAAATTTTATCTGAATCAAACGAGCGAAATTCAATTTTTCTTGTGTACACGAATCAGCAATATTCATGATATGAATTGGAACGCTGTTTTTGTTCGTCGCAGAAAATGCATTCAAAACTATATAATTTGTTCGCGATAATTTTTTAGATAGTTTCAATACTATATTGTTCTCGGCTAACAATGACGGCTAACAATTTGAATTTCATTCAAATATCTTTTGAATGAAAAAAAACTTTTAATTTTATCATGTTAGGGGGCATCCATTAATTACGTGAGGTGATTTTGGCGATTTTTCGACCCCCCCCCCTCTCCCCCTGGTGAGATGTCATGAGATTTTGCTCGACCCCGTCCCCCCACCACTAATCTCATGTGAGATTTTTCAAAATGCATACGTTCACGGAAAATAAATTGTAGTAGACATAACTGCGGTTGTAGTACCATTTACTCCACCATGTAAAGTAGCTGGGAGACTCTCCCTACGTGATAAAAATTACGTGATTATTAAAATTACTAAAATTACAAAAATTACGTGATATTTGCCGAAAACCCTCTCTCGCCCACGTGAGATTGGGTGAGATTTCGCTCGACCCCCGCCCCCCCCCCCCCCTAAACGCCTCACGTAATCAATGGACGCCCCCTAAGCGTAGCGCGAACCGAAAATCTACTTAAACGCCGAAGAAACTCTAAAGAGTATCGCTTCTTGGCCTGTGGCTAAGATCAGTTCTTATCTGTTCTTATCAGTTGAATATCTGATATTCTCTCCATGGATATTCCATTGAATATCTGATATTCTCTCCACTGTTATGGTAAATGATCATTCTAATGCTCCCTTTTTATTTAAGTTTTAAAATAAATTGAAAAACTTACGTTCCATGGCATATTCGTTTCAATGCAGTAAAGAAATGATGAATTCTATGTATTATATTTTTGTACGAAACAAGAAATGTTGTAGCAACCGCTTAATTATTTCATCCATACATCTACGGATTGTATATAGAATGATTTCAGTAGAATATAATTTTATTTGAAGGATAATGTAGATATTCAGAGAACAGAAGAGCTTTTTCAAATAAAATAATATGTTATTTTAATCAATCAACCAATTTTTAGATTCAATTGGTTATTTTCCTCAGTGTACTCGAGATTTTTCTTTCCTCCTAGACAAGCTTCGTAAAACATTGTTTTTTTTTTTACCGAACGGACAAAATCGAATATGATGATGAATTGTTACTTCGTGTCCGATGCAGAATCTCACTCATCTCGACCTGAGCGAAAACAGTATCGAGAAGTTGGACGTAAGTGCGCTCCAGCAATTGCAGAGTGCGCGCTGTGCTCGAAATTCTTTGACGGAGTTGACGCTGTGCGGCCGAAACCTCGTTTCCCTCATAGCCGGCAACAACAGTGAGTGACACGTCCGATAGACGATAAAAGTTCCCCATGCAACGTAGAATGAATATTCGAACCTATATTTGCAATATTCTACGTACTGCAATGATAGAAATGATTTTATTCTTTGCAGAATTGCGAAAATTGATCATCGAGCCAGCACCGACGAATCTCGAACATCTCGACGTTTCCTAGTGAGTTTCGGTATTTTCAATCGGCACGTGAAAGCAATCGATAAGTTATCGACGAAAATATTGTTTCAGTAATTGTCTGGACGCTCTGCCGGAATGGATACCTGACTTACCGGTACTCCGAGCCCTCTTCGCATCGCACAACGCCCTCACGGCACTTCCGGATAGACTGCTATCCCAACCGTCGAGGCTCGAGGTCCTCCACCTTCCCCACAACAGGCTACAGGCGCTACCACCCCCGCGGAGCCCACTCAACATCGTTCATCTCACTCTCCAGGGTAACGCCCTGACTGCATTACCGACAAGCTTCTTCCCCAATACGGAACGGTGAGTCGTTGGTTTTTCGCGTCAGTGATTATTCATTATTTCTCAATTCTCAACCTTTTTTTCGTCCATGTCCTACTGGAAAATACACTTTGGTTTCCTATGTTTATATCCATTTTCAGTATTATTTTCGCTAATTGTTTCGGATCTTGCTCCGTTCTTTAATTGGGCTTGCTATTATTGAATAATAAATAAGCGTGTGGTCGTTAAGGCGTTAAGTCACAAACGGGTATAAAATCATGTGCGAATTGAACATTTTTTTTCGTATGAAAAAGTGATTCACTCATAAAATTAATGACACTTCTATTTAGTATGAATATCAAGCTGTTGGAAAATATATATTTTTTTATGTACAAAATGGCCAACGACTAATATTTTCTTTTGTTATCTTTTTTTAGGCGCCCCGCGGCGTGACATTTGGTATCCACAATTTTTTACCTAGAACAAAAAACAAAAATTCTCGTCAACCTACATTAGAATATCTAGAGAAGTACGTATGGAATTTGAAAAATCTTGTTTCATTCAAAAGTTGTAGGTATTTGAACTTGAATTTTAATTGAACTTGAATTTTCAGTGAAAAATTTCGTATAAAACTGCTCATAAAATGAAAAGTTTTCGATTAATCCGAAATTCCGTACGTACTACTCTGCGAAATGCAATTAGGAACATAACTTTTAAATTTGAAATAAATCGAGTGAAAATTGTTGGTTATTTGTCAAGCCAATTGGAAAAAAGCTGTTTCGAGGAAAACGCGTTTAAAGTTTTACATACTCTGTGGCCGTGACAGGGGTGGGCTAATGTTATACGCTCAACGTCCCCGAAAAAAAAAAATTCTTGCTATAAATCGAATAGTAACTTATTCTTATGATGATAAAGCACCATTTTAGCGAAAAGAAAAATCGATTTTTTGAAAATTTTACTGTGGCCTTACTCCTTAACTGGGATTGCTATAATTAAATAATAAATATGCGTTTGGTTGTTAAGGGATCATCATAGTGTAACGGGTAAAAAACAGCTGATATTCGCGATTTTTTTTCGATAGCTAAAATATCGAAAATATATTCAGTCGTTAATCAGTCTGATTTTTTTATGTCGAATCAAAGCACTCACGAAGAAAAAAAGGTCGGTGTCATTTTTTGGCGATTTTACTCAATTTTAGTACTCATTGCTAACGTTTATCAATATCACAGCTCAACAGCCTATTTGGCGTCGCGAAACTGTATATTTTTTTCCAAATCTCATCTCTATACCGATCGCATTTCAAACACTTAATATTGGCATTCTACGGAAGAACGGGGAAATATTTTTTTTTTCAACAAAATCTGATTTTATTGACAAATTCAAGTTTTATTTAATATTTTGATTTTGAGAAGCTCCCTTTTCATTATTTTCTTATGTGAGACTTGTCGAGGCAGTCACGCATTAAACTCCAAGCATAATCAGCTATCATGTGTGCGTGCCCCATTTTCCTTCGTACCTACCGTAAAATAGGGTTAAGTTGACATTAAGAGTAACTTTGACGGTTTTTGGGGCTACTTA
The DNA here is from genome assembly GCA_964007375.1 of Ophion obscuratus. Classification (NCBI taxonomy): domain Eukaryota; kingdom Metazoa; phylum Arthropoda; class Insecta; order Hymenoptera; family Ichneumonidae; genus Ophion; species Ophion obscuratus. Next base: position 31,422,767 of record OZ023320.1, on the reverse strand, counting down.
AACAGAGCGCCAGATTTGTATCTCAATGATAATTATAAGACGGATTAAGGGATTTTCTGACGTTAGACGTTAAAAAAGGCTATTTTCATAATTTTAAGGTTTATATTACAGATATTATTTCATAGTTTATATTACAGATATTGTTATAAAAGTTGGTACACTTAATAAATACACTTTCGAAATACATATAAAAAATGTTTAATATATTTATGTAACCCAAACAAACTTCAAACGCGTTTTTCTCGAACCAACGTTTTTTGACGGTTCGGTGATAACACCTTCGAAACTACTGAACCGATCCTTATGAAATTTTAACCACACATTCTTTACAACTATAGCTATAGCGCAGATGAAGGATTTTTAAAAAATTTTGATATTTACTTTTTTTGCCAAAAACGGTGAAAAAAAACACGTTTTTTTGTTTTGTCGAAAAATGTCCGCCATTTCGTTATTTTTGCATATATCAAAAATCGTATGATATGCGCTATAGCCATTAACATACTGAATCTAAAACCGTTTGATTGTTTTGTCTCGGATGATCCATCTCCGAGATTTCGTAAACAGCGCGCAGACCTACAATGTTTTAAGAACATTTTTTTTAACTACCATTTTCGTCTACAAATAGTAACTGAAATAAATTTAAAAATTGTAACTGTATTCCGAAAGTGTATTTATTAAGCGTGATAACTTTTATATCAATATCTACAATATAAACCTACCAAAAAAATCATGAAAACAGCCTTTTTAGCGTCTGAAGTGAGGAGATCCCTTAAGTGCCTTCAATAGTACCCTAGGTACTCGATATCTTGATGTAAAATGTTTCCTTAAGGCGGGAGCCTGAATCAGAAGGTCCAAAAAAACGTTTTTTTCGGAAATATTTTCAGAAGAAAAAAAAACAAGTGCTCCCAGTAAACATTGTGGTAGCTTTTCATGTATATTTGAAATGTATTTAAAAAAATTTCATCATGAAACAATTGAATGACTGCAGATTTATCGGCCTGTTTCATGTGCGCCTTGCTACTGCCGTCCCCAATCGGCGGGAATGATGCCGCTCGTAATTCTTGACTGAACCAAATAAACCAATCAAATTTTCAATTGTCATATATTTTTCTCCTGGGTGAACTAAGAAGAAGCTGAACAAATCTTCAAATTATAACTTTTCTCAGGTTTAAAAAAAATGTTAAAAAAAATACTTTAACGTGCTTTAAATAATATTTAAAAAGACTTTTTCAACGACTTTTTAATTCGTTTAGAAGAGATTTTCATACTGAAGAAAATAACCTTTGGTTTGATTCAATAGGTCGTTTAGTTTTTTTTGCTATCACGCCCGCCAATTTGGAAAAATCGTGAAAATAAAAATTGGCGAAAACGCACTTTAAAGTTTTCAATCGGAGGAAATATCAATCGCTTCTCTACTTTTGACCTTGTATCTTCGAAAATATTTACTATTGGCCTCTGCAGGTTTGTAAATATATTCATGGATAGTCTATCGATTTAAGCAATTAAAAAGAAAACGATTTTTCGGAACTTCTAATTCAGGCTACCGCCTTAGAAAAGTATGACAATTTGATTGCAAAAAATCGTTGTTTTGCATATAATTCCATGTACGATGAATAAAATATTATTTTTTTTTAAATTAAATTGATGCATACATAACAAAATGTATTAGGGTTGTTCGCAGAAGCTCGACTTCGCTTTGCGGCTATCGAAATCTAACTGAATTAATTTTCAATAGCAAATAATAAAAAAGGAAGGAAAAAAATTCTTTGATGAACTGCTAACGACACTCGCTATGAAAATAAAATTCATTTGCAGACCCTGTGTAGTACATTAAAATATAGGTTGGTATAGATCTCACCTGTAGTCACTTGACAAAAATCATTCGAATTTTGCCGGCACCAAGAATTTACTTTTTTTCCACTTGTGTAATATTACTAGCATTCTCACTGATAAACCTGGTCAATTTTTTTCTATTAATCTCTTACATTCATTAAACCATGTTTCTTGTTTCTCTTGTTTCAGGATGAAAGTGTTGAATCTCTCCAATAATCGGTTGTCGGAGCTTCCATACGGTGACGAGAGTTCCAAAAATCGTCCGAGTTGTCACACGCTCGAGAAGCTCTATCTGACGGGAAATTGCCTAACCGACACGGCCCTCGACGCCCTCGCCAAATTATCGGCCCTCAGAGTATTGCATTTGGCTTACAATGTTTTGGATACGCTGCCGGAAAGGTAAGACACTATAAGTCGTTATTAATTCCAAAAACTAAAGCTCCAAATCCTTTCCTAACTTATCGATGGATATCGTGGAGGAAAAAACTCATTAAAAAAAGAATCCCAAGACAAGACGAAAAAAATAGAATGGAACTAATTATGGACACTTTTAGATTTTGTTTATTTCGCAATTATTGATCATTTATATTTTATACTCTCATCTAAGCATATCAATACATTTTCCCGAAAACACTTCCCCATGTGACATTTCCCCGAAAACATTTCCCCGAATCGACATTTCCCCGGAATACAGTTCCTCGAATCGACACTTCCCCGGAAAACTGATCCTCGAATCGACACTTCCCCGAACGGCACTTCCCCGAAAAACAGTTCCCCGAATCGACACTTCCCCGAAAAAACAGTTCCCCGAATGACACTTCTCCGAACGGCACTTCCCCGAAAAATAGTTTGTTTGGGTCTGTTTGGGTTCCACGCACCACACTATGCCAAGCACATCCGAGGTGCCCTGCGCCCACACCAGTGTTCCACGCAATCCACTATTCCACACGCACATTCGAGGTGCCGTACGCCCACACCAATGTTCCACGCACCCCACTATTCAACACGCACATTCGAGGTGCCCTGCGCCCACAACAGTGTTTCACGCACCCCAATATTCCACATGCACATTCGAAGTGCCCTGAGCCCACACCAGTGTTCCACGGACCCCACTATTCCCCATGCATATCCGAAGTGCCCTGCGCTCACACCCATTTACGCATTTACCCATTTTGACCCAATTTGACTTTGACTTTAAATAAATAACTTTTTCACTCATTTTTTCTTGTCATCTTATTTACCCTTCGATTAATTATTATTTACCCATTTTGACTTTGATTTTAAATAAATAACTTTTTCACTCATTTTCGGGAAAATGTCATTCGGTGAACTGTTTTCCGAGGAAGTGTCATTCGGGGAAGTGTCGATTCGGGGAACTGTTTTTTCGGAGAAGTGTCATTCGGGGAAATGTCAATTCGGGGAAGTGTTTTCGGGGAAATGTCGTTTCGGGGAACTGTTTTTCGGGGAAGTGTCGATTCGGGGAACTGTTTTTTGGGGAAGTGCCGTTCGGGGAAGTGTCATTCGGGGAAATGTTTTCGGGGACGTGTTTTCGGGGAAAAGTATGGGTACCCATCTAAGTACGCTTATTAAGGTAAATATGAAATATAAACATTAAAGATTTAAAAAAATGTATTTACAGTATCATTTCGACGTAGGTGAAGATACATTTTGTACGTAAATATCATGGAAAGCTAATTTCTATTAAGGGGGCAGATACCTTCGAACGAGGAAAAAATAGTTCATTTTCATGATTTTTTTTTAAAGGAAATCTTTTTTCATCATTTTTGAGACTCAGGTTATGTTTTACTACTACTTTTGGCTGTTACGTGGTATTTTTTTTTATTAATCTTTAAAAATGGGGGAGGTATTGCACGGTCTTCCACACGGGTTGCGGTGGATGTTGTCAGACCGCGTGAAACGTGTCGTCGGCGGGATTAATCTAAAAAAAAACCAATGAAGATCTTTCTTTCATTGACACTCATACGCAAATTATAAACCGAGAAAAAGTGAGAAATGTAAAAAATCGATGAAATTGTACGCTTTGAAACAAAAAGATTGCATTTTCCGAAAAAATGCCTACATTTTGCAATAGAAAAAGTAATATTTAAAAAAAATATACACTAACATAATTTCAAGTTAAACAGGAGATGACGAAGTTTTTCAAAATAAGGTACAAACTCGGTTACCTCTTATGTTAATGCTATTTTTAAAAAAATAGCATCAACATAAGAGGTATTTTTATTTTTTGAGAAGTTTTTAATTATTCAACACGTCCCATTTAGTTAGTTGTGTGGATACAGATGATTGTATTGGTGTTTGTCGATTGAATACTCATTAACCTAATACGCGAATAAGTTTTTAGTTACCAATTATTGTCTGTTTGAACATTATAAACTAGTTATTACGTAATTTTGGGAAATTTTCCAAAAATCATACTTATCATGATCACTCGAAATCCTTAGACTTTGGACTAAGGTAACCTAGATTAGATATTTTCCTAACGAGGTAACCTATCACCCCCTGAAGGCTTTGCATCGACCTTCCTCATACCCTTATATAATAAAGTATATAACTAATATAAACGAAACGGTGCGATGGTCTAGTGGTTAGCGTGCTCGCCACTTAACCAACGGACCGGGAGGTCCCGGGTTCGAATCCCAGTCGCCGTACATTTCGTCGTGAAATTTTTTTCTTCGGCATTTCGCGGCGAAATAAGACTAGTTCGACGACTGGGGGGCGAAGTCGGTGACCGCCTGTATTGGTATATAGGTTTTCCGCAGTTTCCCTATATCCATGACGAATATAATACATGATGAATGTCATGATGAATATAATACAGAGGGGGAAGTCGGCTGCGGCCGCAAGAGTGGGGAACGGAGAAAAAAGAAATAAACAGTCGAGGAAAGAACGGTCATAATGGGGGAAGAATAGGTGACAAACATGAAAAGCGTTTACCTAAGGAAAAAACCAATAAAAAAAAACTAATATAAACATGATCCTAAATTAAAAACATTTAGGATCATGTTTTAGACAATAAGATTAGAAAGATTTATAAGAAATTTCATCAGAATCAGTCGATTAGTTTAGTATTATTAGTAGTCTTATTAATACTAATGCTATTATTAATCAGTGTTAGTGCTATAACCCCGCAATTTTCAAAGATTCATAAAAACAAATACCATATAACAGCCAAAAGTAGTAATAAAACATACCCCAAGTCTCAAAAATGGTGATAAAATCTATCCTGTAAGGGGTCTTCGCACTTTAGACGCTAAAAAGGCTATTTTCATGATTTTTTTTTCTTGGTTTAAATTATAGATATTGATATAAAAGTTGTTACACTCAATAAATACACTTTCGAAATACATTTTTTTAAATGATTTACTTAAGTCGTTATTTAAAGACGAAAATGGTAGTTATACAAATGTGCTAAAAAAATTGTAGGTCTACGCTGTTGATGAAATCTCGGAGATGGATCATCCGAAACGAAAAAATCAAACGGTTCTAGATTCAGTATGATAATGGATATAGTGCATATCATACGATTTTTGATATATGCAAAAATAACGAAATGGCGCACATTTTTCGAAAAAAAGTGCTTTGCTTCACCGTTTTTTGACTAAAAAATAGTAATTATCAGAATTTAAAACAATTCTTGATATGCGCCATAGCTATAGTTGTAACGGACATGTGGATAAAATTTAATAAGGATCGGTTCAGTAGTTTCTAAGATTTTATCAACAAGCCGTCGAAAAACTCGATTTTTCACCAATTTTTTATGCGAAAAGTATTAAATATAGAATGTTGATATTTGGTATGCTGACTAAGCGGTCTTTATTGAACATCAAAATATGTTCTAAAGTTTGACAAAACATAGTGGTGGGAGTGGGAGGAGCCACGTATGTCGGTGCATGGGCGATGGCATTCTTCGCTTGCGGAAGTCCTAAGTCCCAGACAGGTGATCTGAAGCAAAAAAAATCAAACATATTTTTACTTTGTACAATATTGTGTATAAGTTGACCTAAAATGAAGACGAGAAATAAAAAATAGTGAGCAGAAAACTGAGAAAATGTTTAGGAAAAAAACAAATTTCCTTCCAATCGCTCACAATTTTTTTATTTTTCAATTTTTCTTTTTGATTCTAAGTCAACGTATACACAATATTGTACAAAGTAGAAATATGTTTGATTTTTTTGCTTCAGATCACCTGTCCGGGACTTAAGACTTCCACAAGCGAAGAATGCTATCGCCCGCGCACCGACATACCTGGCTCCTTCTACTCCCACCACCATGTTTTATCAAACTTTAAAAGATATTTTGATGTTCAATAAAGACCGCTTAGTAAACGTACCAAATTGGTGCATTTAAAACAATGGTACATAAATGCATTTGAAACAATGTTTAAATGTATTTTGAAAGTGTATTTATTAAGTGTAACAACTTTTACATCAATATCTATAATATAAACCTATTTAAAAAATAATGAAAATAGCCTTTTTAGCGTCTAAAGTGAGAAGACCCCTTGAAAAAGAAATTATAAATATCAGCAAATTTTTTCCTCGCCTAAACGTATCTCCCACCTTGAAAGCGTTCAGATCGAATTCCACTAGTGCATATTAGTTCAACGAATCTTCCCCCTCGTGAAATCTGAGAGTATTCGTCGAATTATTAAAAAAAAATACAATAAAATATCTAACACTCCGTGTACTTGATATTCTATCATGAAAAGTGTCAAAGACATAAGGAAGTCGACAAACATCGATAACTATTGTGACATCGTAAGTCATTCTGATTCTCTCATCCTCGTATCATTTCGCAAGATAAATCCACAGCTCGATAAAGCGAACTACTTTCAACTCAAAGTCTTACACACCCTCAATTATTCGTCTTTTTTGTTCTCGCAGTTGCATCGCCTCGTGGCCGGACCTCGAGGAATTAGTCATGTCGGGAAATCGTCTCCAATATCTTCCCGACAATGTCGCCAACTTGCAGCATCTTCGAGTTCTGCGAGTCCATTCGAATCGACTCTTGACCTGCCCCACCTTCAACAAATCCAAGGCATTGATGGTAAGAATGATTTTGCAGAGAAGGCAAAGGAAGCTGGGAGAAAAAGAAAAGATCACCCGATGATAATATTCAAATGGAAAAGGTTCTAGATCTGGCTCACAATCAACTGGACCGAATAAATCTGGCTAGTCTGGTGCCACCTCAGCTGCAATTTCTCGATATTTCCTGCAATACACGACTGCACGTGGATCCGCGACAATTTCAAGTGTATCGCTCGCAGAGGCCGGTATCGCTGGTCGACGTGTCCGGCCAGAACAGGGCGAGTCTGCCGTCCCATCCACATCAGCAGGACATCGTCAGATCGGAAAAGGGACCCGATCAACCTTGGCGACTTGGCTTTTCCGAAACCGCGGGCACTAGAGAAAGGTAAATAATGCGAAAATCTCAGTTTTGATCGAGTAATCTTACAGTTTAAGGCAGTTCTGTAGTTTTGGTGAAATCTTAGGAATTGGCTGAAATCTAAGTATGGTGTAGATATGACCTTCGTGGACTGATGACCAAAAATTCAATCCGATTCACCGTTTAGTTCATGAGATAATTGCAATTGAATATAGGTATTTTTGTACGCGATCCCTATACCTAACACGTAAACCGATAGGAGTTTGCTCGCATTTCGCAATATAGGTTCTAAACGGATCTTAGGATTTCAAAATGAAACACACACGTGTACGCAGTACTAATGTGGGATTGATTTTCTTTTAAATGATAAACTTTGACCGTTTAGTTTCGGAGATATCGACTTATGAAAAGTGGTTATTTTATTCCACACCGAACTTGGGCCCAACCATCTGTAACGGAATGGCAACAGTGTACGCTGCAGCCAGCTGATCGGCGCGTGGTCTGGGAACTCGAAGCGTGTTTTTTTTTTCCCCCGAGTTCTAGTAATTCTGAGACGGATGAGAAATAAATGTATTCTGCAAACAAATTTAATTTCTTCAATTTATGCATGTATTTATGCAGGTATTTGTCTTTGTTACAGCGAATACAATTTAAACTGTCGGCAGGATGTTGTAAATCCACGATCCGACGTACTTCGACAGCGAATTTTTGTCGCTGATCGTTGAGGTTATGGTTATTCTCATCGCGTTTAGCCGCATTTGCTTGACACATGGCTGCCACAGCTTTCAGTCTTTTAGCAAGCGCCTTTTTTCTTGTAAACTTTCTTCTAAAAAATTAACAAAATGGCGGCTTCCGACAGATAACTTTCGACTTTCGACCAAAAAATCGCTCGTTTATTGTTGAAAAAAATAGAAATTTTCAACAAAAATGAAAATCCTTCGATTAAGGACTAGTTTTTACTGCTAGCAATTAGCACACCAAATTTCATCTAAATCCATTGAGTGGTTTTTTAATTATAGTGGTCACCGACTTGAAAAACATAGTTTCGAGAAAAACGCGTTTAAAGTTTTTTTATGTGGATACGGTATTATATGTTCGTAAAATTTTGAGCTCGATGGTTGAAGCTGAACTTTTTTTTATATACTTTGATCCGCTGAATCCGAATATCACAATTTTTTCCGAAAATTCGAGCATTCAATTGTTTATAGCCAATTGTTAAAACAATTTTTACAAAACGAAAGTTTTTCGGCTTGAATAATTATTTTTTTTAAACACTTTGGACAATTTTAAAACGAAAGTATTCTTTATAAAATTTTGCTAAAGTTTATAGTTTTTGAGTAATACATTTTTAAAAGTTCCTGAAAGAGTTTTCCAATTTTACACTTGATTTATGTATAGAAATACTAATTAAAAAATTACTTATATCGAATCATCAAGTCCTGGCCCATACAATAGGGCTTCTGCCGATGTGGAAGCTTCCAAAATATCAATTTGTTGTTCTCTTCGAAGCATTCTGCCTTCCTGGGTATTGTCGTTTGCGCGTTTGTCAGCCACGTTTATACGTTTACCACGTCTATACACCTTCACTAATTGTGGATTATCCCGAAAACTATTCATCGGATTGACTTGAAATGTTCAGGGAATATTTCCGAAACATCATACTTCAAGAAAATGTAAACAAAAATCGATTTTTTGAAAATTCTGACTGCATCTCAACCCTTAACAGGTTACACCACTCAAGAATTTTCAAAAAATTGATTTCTTTTTAATTGGCTTGAGAGATGCTTTGAACCATCTAGGATAAGGGGGGAAAAGTTTGGTACCTGTTAAACAGGCCCGTGTGGGTCTGCGGTGGCAGTGCCTGGCCCGTGTGCGAGATGTGGACCATTTTTCTCGGAACACAATTTTTCAAAACCGCACGCAGCACACCCCGACAATTTTCATTATTTTCATTCCAAATTTTGAGCATATTTTTGAAGGGTCTTCATACTTCAGACGCTAAAAAAGGCTATTTTCATACATTTTTGATAGGTTTATATTATAAATATTGATATAAAAATTGTTACACTTTCGAAATACATTTTAAAAACATTATTTTTTTATTTAAGTCACTATTTATAGACGAAAATGGTAGATAAAAATGTCCTAACTAAATTGAAGGTCTGCGCTGTTGATGAAATCTCAGAGGTGGATCATCCAAATAAAAAAAATCAAACGGTTTTAGATTCAGTATGTTAATGGCTATAGCGCATATCATACGATTTTTGATATATGCAAAAATAACAAAATGGCGGACATTTTTCGGAAAAACAAAAAAACGTTTTTTTTCACCGTTTTTGGCAAAAAAAGATAGTAATGATACAATTTTAAAAAATCCTTGATATGCGCTATAGCTATAGTTGTGAAGGATATGTGGTTAAATTTTTATAATGTCGGTTCAGTAGTTTCGAAGTTTTTATCAACAAGGCGTCAAAAAACGGTTAAAGTTTGTTTGGGTTACATAAATACATTTAGAAAAAATTGAATGTATTTCGAAAGTGTATATATTAAGTGTAACAACTTTTATATCAATATCTATAAAATAAACCTATCAAAAAAATTCATGAAAATAGCCTTTTTTAGCGGCTAAAGTGAGGAGATCGCTTAAAATAAAATTCCGAAGAGAAATACGTACGGGATTTTCCATGAGTTAATTATAACATTATTTCGTCATTGTCACAGCAGCCTAACCCCTCAAGCAAGCAAAATCATCAAATAATCAAATAAGCCAAACGACAAAATCCACCAAATGATCGAAAACCCAATCAAACGAGAATTTCCCAACTGACGAACGAGCGTTCGCCATTGTCACAGCGACCTAACCCCTCAAGGAAGCAAAATGATCAAATAATCCAATCAGCGAAACGACGAAACAAGCGAAACGATCAAAAAAGCAAAGTGACAAAGTCCATCTAATGATCGAAAACCCAATCAAACGACAGCTTCCCAACTGACGAACTGGCGTTCGTCATTTTCACAGTAGCCTAACCCCTCAAGCAAGCAAAATAATCAAATAAGCAAATCAGCGAAATAATCAAATAAGCAAAATAACATAATCCACAAAATTATCGAAAGCCCAATCATACGAGAGTTTCCCAACTGACGAACGAGCATTCGTCATTGTCACAGCATCCTAACCCCTCACGCAAGCAAAATAATAAAATCATCAAATCAGCGAAACGACGAAACAAGCGTGACAATTAAACAAGCAAAACGACAAAATCCACCAAATGATCGAAAACCCAATTAAACGAGAGTTTCCCAACTGACGAACGAGCGTTCGTCATTGTCACAGCAGCCTAACCCCTCAAGCAAGCAAAATAATCAAATAACCAAATCAGCGAAACAATCAAATACTCAAAATAACATAATCCACCAAATTATCGAAAGCCCAATCAAACGAGAGTTTCCAAACTGACGAACGAACATTCGTCATTGTCACAGCAGCCTAACCCCTCAAGCAAGCAAGATGATCAAATAATCAAATCACGGAAACAATCAAATAAGCAAAATAACCAAATCCACCAAATGATCGAAAGCCCAATCAAACGAGAATTTCTCGACTGACGAACGAGCGTTCGTCATTGTCACAGCAGCCTAACCCCCCAAGCAAGCAAATACATCAAATAATCAAATCAGCGAAACGACGAAACAAGCGCACATTCAAACAAGCAAAATGACGAAATCCACAAAATGATCGAAAGCCCAATCAAACGAAAGTTTCCCAACTGACGACCGAGCATTCGTCATTGTCACATCATCCTCACCCCTTAAGCAAGCAAAATAATCAAATCATCAAATCAACGAAACGACGAAATAAGCGTGACAATCAAACAAGCACAATGACAAAATCCACCAAATGATAGAAAACCCAATTAAACGAGAGTTTCCCAACTGACGAACGAGCGTTCGTCATTGTCACAGCAGCCTGACCCCTCAAGCAAGCAAAATAATCAAATAACCAAATCAGCGAAACAATCAAATAATCAATGTTAAATATGACTAGCGTACTTGTAACAAGTCTCGCATGCGCGCGCAGTCACACCATGGAATCTTCTCTCTCTCTCTCTCTCAAAGCTTCCATGCGTGCCCACAAAACGGCGTTCGAGCAGCGCTGCTTCAGTCTTCGCTTTGTCGTGACCAGGTGAGGCACGCAAAGAGCTGTATAATAAAACTTATATTTACGAGCATCACAACACGTATATCTTTTTATTCGCCGAAGATCCTTTTCCTTCTCTGATCAAACAATCTCAGGCTACTTCCTGAACTTAGCGCAACAGGTTATGGGCCCAGGTGAGGTAGCAAGAGAGAGAGAGAGAGAGAGAGATTTGTTTGAGAGAGGAAAAGATCGCGTAGATTCACGTGTCGCGAGAAACGGTGTCGGCCATTTTTCGAAAAGTCGAAGTTTCGAGAACGCGAGTGATACAAGGCGTCGGTGAGGACGATGTCGAACGATCTGTCAAAAGGAAATGTGCCGAAGTTCGATGGCGGCAATTTCCAAGGATGGAAATTCCAGATAAAAGCGTCGTTGATCGCGGGTGGGATCTACGACGTTGTCGACGGGACGCGAAAGAAACCGGCGGAAGACCAGGCCGTTGATCTCAAGACGTGGATAAAAGACGACGCGACAGCAATGTATTATATCTCGCGAGCCATCGAGTACAAACATCTAGAGCCGCTTTTGATTTGTACAACGTCAAAAGAAATGTGGGACAAATTAGGACGAATTCATACTAAAAACTCGTCGACGAATAAACTTCTCCTCATACAAAAGTTCCACGAGTATAAGATGGCGCCGACAGACACGGCAGTCCAACACGTGGCAAGAGTACAAAACATGGCGTCGCAATTAGTAGATCTGGGCGAGACGGTCTCAGATACAACAATAATAGCGAAAATGATTGCGGGCCTCACGTCAAAATTCAACAATTTTGTCACAGCATGGGACAGCGTCGATCCAGCGCGGCAAACCGTGGAGCATCTACAAGAGCGGCTCCTGAGAGAGGAAAGTAGAATGGATGCTGAAAATAGAGAGACGGCGGCATTCGCAGCCATCTTATTCGAGAAGAAAAATGGAAAATCGAATGCTCAAAAGAAAAGTGACGATCCGAAAAGTGACGCGGAGAAGAAAGCTCGGCGAGACAAGAAAAAGAAAAATGTCGAGTGCTACAGGTGCAGAGAAAAGGGACATTACGCGTGGGAATGCCCGAAAAAAGCAGAACAAAGATTTCCGCGACGAAAATGATTGACTTGATTGCGCGTTCGTTGCTACGTGTTCAAAAAGTGCGAGGAGTGGGGACGAGTCGAGCTAAGACATTGGTCCATCTGAAAACGACAAGAGATCGTGGCTGAGATTGGACAAAAGAGACGTCTGGTATGGCGACAGTGGGTCCTCGAGGCACATGACTTTCCATCGCGAATGGTTCCGTGAGTTTCGGTCGAGAGAAGGCTCTACCATTACATAAGGTGATAATACAGAGTGCGACGTTGCTGGCGAAGGGTCAATACTTATCGACAGGCTAGTGAACGGCAACTGGAGCCAAGCGAGAATCGAGAACGTACTGTATGTGCCGTCCGTGCGAAGCAACCTTTTCTCAGTAGGCGAGTGCGCGTCATGAGGGTACGAAGTGAAATTCATAGGTGACTTTATACACCTAGTGAAGAAAAATTCGACAGTCGCGACTGGCGTAATGCAGTCGAACAAAATCTACCGAATGTTTTTTCGAGTGAAAATCGCGCGCAATATCGACGAAGTGAACGTGACCACGACGAGCCTCAAGGTCTGGCACGAAAGACTTGGACACTTGAACAAACGCGCGTTATCCGATCTCGTCAAACAAGATCTCGTAGAAGGTATCAAAGTGTCGAATAACACGGATTTCTTCTGTGACGCCTGCCAGCTGGGCAAGTCTCACCGAATAACGTTTCAAAAAGGCGACAAAGAAATAAAAACGAAACCGGGTGAATTTATGCATAGCGACGTGCGCGGGCCGGTTCCGGAAGCGTCTCTAGGGGGCGCGCGTTCTTTCGTCACATTCATTGACGACGCGTCGGGATACCGCCACGTATACTTTATCAGACACAAGTCGGAGGTGTTTGAAAAATTCAAAGAATACGAGAGACTCGTCGCTAATAAGTTCGCGAAGCCCGTGAGGGCGTTTCGGTCAGATAACGGTCGCGAATATTGTAATGACAAAATGCGGGAATACCTAAAATCCAGAGGAATTCAGTTCGAACCGAGTGCTCCGTACACGTCAGAGCAAAACGGCAAATCTGAGCGAGATAACGGAAGCATTGTTGAGTGCGCGCGTACGATGCTCAAGTCCAAAGGCTTGCCGACGTTTCTGTGGGCCGAGGCAGTTAACAACGCAGTGTATCTACAAAATCGAGTGTCATCGTCGGTAAGGAGAGGGAAGAAAACTGCATTCGAGCTTTGGACAGGCACCAAACCGGACCTGAGTCATGTCAAAGTGTTCGGGTGTGAAGCCTTTGTGCATATTCCTAAGGACTTCACGAAGAAATTTGACGCGAGGTCAAAGAAAGTGTTGCTCGTGGGGTACAAGGGGTGCTCCAAGAATTACAGGTTGTATCACGCAGACACGCGAAGCGTCAAGGTGTCACGGAACGTGGTGTTCAACGAGACGAGTCCATCAGCAGAAGCGAGCAAGCACGAGGCATCGAACACAGCAGACGACTGGAGTGACGGAAAAGAACTGCAGGGCCGAGAGGAAATTGATCCTGTTGTCCATGGAGACTAGAGTAAAGGAGCTCGAACGCATATGGCGGAATCGTCGAAAAGTGGATCGCGAAAGTGATGAAAGATCTTGTAGTTCGAAAAATATCCGCAAGCGATACCAGCGCCTGGGACCGAATAGGATAGGTGCGTGAGGACCGGCTTAGCAGTGTTTGTGACATACATACAGTGGCATATTACTGTCAGTCAGTGCAGCCAGATCGCGCGTAAAAGTTACCCCTTCTCTAGTCTCTTAGGCGCCCATCACACAATCATAGTAGCGCGGGTCCGTGAGCGAGCGACGCTCGGACGTCTTCGGAAAGAGCCGAGCACGGTAGAAGTTTCCCGACCGCGCCTTCGGCAGCTACACTAACACATGGACGCTGAGCACGTTCATGTGCGGCCAAGCCGAAACGAAGGCTTCGAGGGAAAAAGCAATTTGAGCACGACTCGCGCGTGACTTTACCCGACGGCACGCGGAAGGCTTTTAGATGATTTCAATGCTTATTTAGCTCTTCATTCTCTGCGGTATTAATGTATAAAAAAAATGTATCGCGCACTCTGATCGCTTATTTTTTTAGTTTTTACGTTAATTTAAATATAATATAAAATCTAAATTACAACTTATTTTTCTTATATAAAATTGTTTACGCTTTACTCACACCAGTCCTTATGTCAAATAAATTATAATTCATAAAAGTAAGCGGAAATATATTTATATTCGTATTATTATATTAATTCTCATACTTTCATCAAGCGATAAAGCATTATCCCCAAAAACAAGCTAATCATCCATCCGGCCGCGAATCCTAAGTACCAGAAAGTGTATATATTCTACAAGCGATGAGATGGTCCCGTTGGTAGCGTTCCTGGCTTCGCTCCGCAGGCGTCCCTAGTGCAAATTTTTCATAATTTCTCATATTTTAGTCGTATTTGAGATTTTCGGAGAAAAAATGATTCAAAACATATTCAAGTTCTGGTCTATTTCCCAAAAACACATTTTTTTTACTGAAAATTCATGATTTCTCATTTTTTTCCCGGAAATTTCTCTTTTTCCAATGACCTGAGTGGACGGCTGCGGACATATTCGGAGAAAAGTTAAAGATGCAAAGAAATGAGATTTTCGTAAAAAAAAACTTATTATTGTTATTTATTTCCGGAAATTTCCCTTTTTCCTATTACCTGAGTGAACGGCTGCGAAGATATTCGGAGAAAATTTAAAGATGGAAAAAAATGAGATTTTCGTAAAAAATTGTTATTATTTTTTTTCTGGAACTTTTTCTTTTTCCTATTAACCGGTGCGATGGTCTAGTGGTTAGCGTTCGAATCCCAGTCGCGTACATTTCGTTGTGAAATGCTTTTCTTCGGCTTTTCGCGGCAAATAAGACTAATTCCACGACTGCGGGGCGAACTCGATGACTGGCTGTATTGGTGTAGGTTTTCCGCAGTTTCCCTATACCCATGACAGAAATGTCATGATGAAAACAATACAGAGGGGGAAGTCGGCTGCCGCCGCAAGAGGGGGGAACAGGGAGAAAGATGGAGAAAAAAGGAGTCTAAAACAGTAGAGGAAAGAAACGGGCACAATGAGGGGAAAGAATAGGTAAAAACGCGAAAAGCGTGTACCTAAGAAAAAAAAAACAAATAACAAAAAAAAATTAGATTTTCGTAAAAAACACTTATTACATTTTTTATCCCTCATAATTCTTAGAAATAATGAATTTCCGAAATGTTTGCAAACATTATTTTCCTTAAGGGGTAACACCACTGTAACGGCCTGCCACGAAGCGTTTTAGACAAATAATACTTGGGATAATTCTTAAGCATATATTGAAGTATGTTGCAAAAAAATGTTATGGGAAAGTATTACAAAATTGCGACACTGCAGCAAATTTTTCCGAGACATGTTGAACTTAAGGTGCGTCGCGCAGTATAGCTTGTGCCAATTTTAATCTGGACAAAATAATTTTTTTAATTAAATCTAGATGAGTGTAGCTAGTGAACCACGTAGGGGATTTTAGAAACATTGATTTTTGAGTAATTACCGAGTATTTGACTAAATATCTTCAATTTGTTTTTTAAAACATTTATTTGTTAATAAATATTGTTTAAACTAACGTATCGAAAATCCCCTACGTGGTTCAGTAGCTACACTCATGTAGACTTAATAAAACAAAATTCTTTTTTTTAGATTAAAATTGGCAGTTATCTGCGTGCCGCAGAGGTTCGACATGCTTCGGAAGAATTGCTGCAGTGTCGCCATTTTGTAATATTTTCGGATAAAAATTTCTAGCAATATGCTCAATAAATACCGTAAGTATTATTTGTTTATCGCATTTTCTTCCGCCAAAAAAAAGATAAAAAAATACGCTTCCTGTAAGACAGTGGTGTTACCCCATAAAGCCTTCATATAACTTCCGACATTTTCCCGTGATCGTAATTAAAATGATGAAATATTCCGAAAAATTCGGAAAAATTTGAAAAAAATCGGCGAAACTCGGATGTTTGCGTAAAAATAATTGTCCGCAAAACTCAGAATTCTTCATATTTGTTCCAATTCATAGAAAAATACGGAAAAATTTTCCGGGAAAAATCAGAGCTTTTCGGAAAAAAATTTGCACTAGGGGCGCGGGATCGTTCCCCGCGCTCAGTGCTTTTTTAAAAATTATTATTACTATTAATTCTTATTTGATTAGTTATTTTTATTAGTTATCATTATTATTTTAATTAGTTATCTTTTAGTGTCGAAAAATGTATCGCGCACTCTGACCGCTTATTTTATTAGTTTGTACGTTAATTCTAAAATAATAATAAATCTAAATTACAACTTATCTTCTAAAAAATTGTTTGCGCTTTACTCACACCCGTCCCTATGCCAAATAAATTGTAATTCACAAAAGTAAGCGGAAATATATTTATATTCATATTATTATATTCATTTTCATATACTTTCATCAAGCGATAAAGCATTATCATAATGCTTTATCGCTTGATGAATGTATATGAGAATAAATATAATAATACGAATATAAATATATTTCCGCTCATATACGTTCATCAAGCGATGAAGCATTATCATAATGCATTATCACCCGGTGCGTTGGTCTAGTGGTTAGTGTGCTGGCCAGCGGATCGGGAGGTCGCGAGTTCGAAACCCAGTCGCGTACTTTCGTCGGAAAATGTTTTTCTTCGACATTTTTCGGCGAAAGACGACTAGAGTTCCGTGACTGGGAAGCGAACGTGTGACCCGCTGTATCGGTATAGGTTTTCCGCAGTTTCCCTATGCCCATGGCAGATTTGCCATGGTGAATACGATACAGAGGGGGAAGTCGGCTGCGGCCGCGAGGTGGGGGGGTGTGGAATGGGGAGGTAGGGGTGAGTTGTGGAATAGTTTGATAGAGGAGGTTTGGATGTGGAACGGGAGGGGTTATAACGAAGTTGAGGTGGATTTGGGGCTCGTAAAAAGGGGAAGACCCTGTACGACTGGAAGAAGAAAAAAAAATGCTTTATCGCTTGATGAAAGTATATGAGAATGAATATAATAATACGAATATAAATATATTTCCGCTTACTTATATGCATTACAATTTATTTGGCACAGGGACGGGTGTGAGTAAAGCGCAAACAATTTTTTAGAAGATAAATAAGTTGTAATTTAGATTTATTATTATATTTAAACTAACGTACAAACTAATAAAATAAGCGGTCAGAGTGCGCGATAAATTTTTCGACACTAAAAGATAACTAATTAAAATAATAATGATAACTAATAAAAATAACTAATCAAATAAGAATTAATAGTAGTAATAATTATTTTTAAAAAAACACTGAGCGCTGGGAACGATCCCGCGCTCCTAGTGCAATTTTTTTCTGAAAAATTCCGATTTTTTCCGGCAAATTTTTCCGAATTTTTCTATGAATTGGAACAAATATGAAGAATTCGGAGTTTTGCGGACAATTATTTTTAGGCAAACATCCGAGTTTCTCCGAATTTTTTCAAATTTTTCCGAATATTTCATCATTTTAATTACGATCACGGGAAAATGTCGGAAATTATATGAAGGCTTTAAGGGGTCACATCACTGTAACGGCCTTACAGGAAGCGTATTTTTTTATTTTTTTTTCGCGGAAGAAAATGTGATAAACAAATAATACTTGCGGTATTTATTGAGCATATATTCAAGTATATTGCGAGAAATTTTTATCCGAAAATATTACAAAATGGCGACACTGCAGCAATTCTTCCGAAGCATGTCAAAACTCTGCGGCACGCAGTGTAACTGTGCCAATTTAAAAAAAAAGGGAATTTTGTTATATTAGGTCTAGATGAACATTTTTAGTCAAGTACTCGGCAATTGCTCAAAAATTGATATTTCTAAAATCCCCTACGTGGTTCACTAGCTACACTCATCTAGATTTAAAAAAAATATTTTGTCCACATTAAAATTGGCACAAGTTATACTACGTGCCGCATAGCACCTTAAGTTCAACATGCCTCGGAAGAATTTGCTGCAGTGTCCTCATTTTGTAACATTTTCCCATAACATTTTTTTGCAATATACTTCAATATATGTTTAATAATTACCCCAAGTATTATTTGTCTAAAACACTTCGTGGCAGGCCGTTACAGTGGTGTTACCCCTTAAGGAAAACAATGTTTGCAAACATTTCGGAAATTCATTATTTCTCAGAATTATGAGGGATAAAAAAATTTAAGTTTTTTTGCGAAAATCTAATTTTTTTCATCTATAACTTTTCTCCGAATATCTCCGCAGCCGTTCACTCAATAGGAAAAAAAAAAAGTTCCGGAAAAAAATGATAACAAGTTTTTTTTTACGAAACTCTCATTTTTTTAATCTCTACATTTTCTCCGTATATTTTTGCAGCCATTCACTCAGGTAATAGGAAAAAGGGAAATTTCCGAAAAAAAATAATATTAATAAGTTTTTTTTTACGAAAATCTCATTTCTTTTCATCTTTAACTTTTCTCCGAATATGTCCGCAGCCGTTCACTCAGGTCATAGGAAAAAGAGAAATTTCCGGGAAAAAATGAGGAATCATGAATTTTCAGTAAAAAAATGTGTTTTTGGGAAATAGACCAGAACTTGAATCTGTTTTAAATCATTTTTTCTCCGAAAATCTCGAATACGACTAAAATATGAGAAATTATGAAAAATTTGGAGAAAAATTTGCACTAAGGGCCCCTGCGGACCGAAGCCAGGGACGTTACCAACGGAACCCTCTCATCGCTTGTAGAATATGTACACTTTCTGGTACTTAGGACTCGCGGCCGGATGGATGATTAGCTTGTTTTTGGGGATAATGCTTTATCGCTTGATGAAAGTATGAGAATTAATATAATAATACGAATATAAATCTATCTCCGCTTACTTTTATGAATTATAATTTATTTGACATAAGGACGGGTGTGAGTAAAGCGTAAACAATTTTATATAAGATAAGTAAGTTGTAATTTAGATTTATTATTATATTTGAATTAACGTATAAACTTAAAAAATAAGCGATCAGAGTGCGCGATACATTTTGTTTTATACATTAATACCGCGGAGAATCAAGAGCTAAATAAGCATTGAAATCATCTAAAAGCCTCCCGCGTGCCGTCGGGTGAAGTCACGCGCGAGTCGTGCTCATTGTGAGGACATCCACATGGACGTTCCAGAGGGACTAGATATCCCAAACAGTGATACGAGTGTGTGCAAGTTGAATAAATCGCTGTATGGTCTAAAACAGGCCCCAAGGTGCTGGAACCATAAGTTCGATGCGTTCCTTAAAAAATACAAGTTATCCGAGGCAAGTGCAGACAAATGTATATACACCGGGGCATACGAAAATATTAAAGTGTATTTAGCGCTTTTTGTAGACGACGGTCTGATCGCGTGCAAATCGAGAGAAATCCTGGATCGAGTGACATCAAAATTACGTCAAGAGTTTGAGATAACGTTGGGTGATTCGAGCTGTTTCGTGGGCGTACAAATCGAGCGGGATAAAAAGCGTAAAACAGTGTTCATACACCAAAGCGAATACGTGAGAAAAATCCTTAAGAGATTTAACATGAGCAATGCAAAGGGTGTGAGTGTGCCGGCAGACCCCCATGTTGTCTTGGGTTCAGTCGAAGAGAGTGAAAGCGTGAGCAATGTACCATACCGGGAAGCGGTCGGGTCGCTTATGTTTCTTGCAATCGTCTCAAGGCCAGATATCGCGCTGGCAGTAAACAACGCGAGTAAATATTTGAATAAACACGGGATAAGTCACTGGAAAGCTGTAAAGAAGATATTCGCTTATCTCGTAGAAACCAAAGATTTCGGTATCGAATACCAAAGCGACGGAAGAGAGTCCGAACTACTCGGGTATTCGGACGCAGATTATGCGGGAGACGTTGATACTCGTAGGTCGACAACTGGATATTTGTTCACTCTTGCGAGTGGCCCAATAACATGGTCATCTCGCAGACAAAAGATGGTAATCTTAAGTACCACCGATTCGGAATACGTAGCGGCATCTTCGGCAGCAGAAGAGGCTGTATGGTTAAGGCGATTGTTGGATGATATCGGACATCGATGCAAGGGCGCAACTCAAATTAATATCGATAATCAAAATGCAATAAAGTTCGCCAAAAATCCCAAGTTCCACGAGAGAACCAAACACATCGACGTCCGATATCATCATATACGTGAAATGATAATAAATAATGAGATAAAAACGGTGTATGTTCCTTCAGAAATGCAAAAAGCCGATATACTGACGAAAGCGTTGACAAAAGAAAGTTTTAAACGTTTACGCGAGATGATGAATGTACGCGTTAACAAGCATTTAGACGGCGGAAGTGTTAAATATGACTAGCGTACTTGTAACAAGTCTCGCATGCGCGCGCAGCCACGCCATGGAATCTTCTCTCTCTCTCTCAAAGCTTCCATGCGTGCCCACAAAACGGCGTTCGAGCAGCGCTGCTTCAGTCTTCGCTTTGTCGTGACCAGGTGAGGCACGCAAAGAGCTGTATAATAAAACTTATATTTACGAGCATCACAACACGTATATCTTTTTATTCGCCGAAGATCCTTTTCCTTCTCTGATCAAACAATCTCAGGCTACTTCCTGAACTTAGCGCAACAATCAAAATAACATAATCCACCAAATTATCGAAAGCCCAATCAAACGAGAGTTTCCCAACTGACAAACGAGCATTCGTCATTGTCACAGCAGCCTAACCCCTCAAGTAACCAAAATGATCAAATAATCAAATCAGGGAAACAATCAAATAAGCAAAATAACAAAATCCACCGAATGATCGAAAGCCCAATCAAACGAGAATTTCTCGACTGACGAACGAGCGTTCGTCATTTTCACAGCAGCCTAACCCCCCAAGCAAGCAAATAGATCAAATAATCAAATCAGCGAAACGACGAAACAAGCGCACAATCAAACAAGCAAAATGACGAAATCCACCAAATGATCGAAAGCCCAATCAAACGAAAGTTTCCCAACTGACGAACGAGCATTCGTCATTGTCACAGCATCCTAACCCCTCAAGCAAGCAAAATAATCAAATCATCAAATCAACGACACAACGAAACAAGCGTGACAATCAAACAAGCACAATGACAAAATCCACCAAATGATGGAAAACCCAATTAAACGAGAGTTTCCCAACTGACGAACGAGCGTTCGTCATTGTCACAGCAGCCTAACCCCTCAAGCGAGCAAAATAATCAAATAACCAAATCAGCGAAACAATCAAATAATCAAAATAACATAATCCACCAAATTATCGAAAGCCCAATCAAACGAGAGTTTCCCAACTGACGAACGAGCATTCGTCATTGTCACAGCAGCCTAACCCCTCAAGCAAGCAAAATGATCAAATAATCAAATCAGGGAAACAATCAAATAAGCAAAATAACCAAATCCACCGAATGATCGAAAGCCCAATCAAACTAGAATTTCTCAACTGACGAACGAGCGTTCGTCATTGTCACAGCAGCCTAACCCCCCAAGCAAGCAAATAGATCATATAATCAAATCAACGGAACGACGAAACAAGCGCAACAATCAAACAAGCAAAATGACGAAATCCACCAAATGCTCGAAACCCAATAAAGCCAGAAAAACAACAAAAATGTAATCAACAGATGCCTTTGATTCCGCAGCTTGTTCGTGTCTCAGTTGCGTATACCGACCTTTTGCAACGTGGAGGGTCTTTTCGGTATATTCGACGGTGGTACGAATCAAGAAGCGCCGCGTGCGTTGCAAGACCTGATACCGCGTCTGCTGCTGGAGGAACGAACGGTGCGAGAGACCGCGAAGGATTACCTCAAGTACACGTTGCTGTCGGCGCATCGTGAGCTCAAGGAGAACGGCCAGAAGTACGGGATCGACGCGACCCTGGCGCACATAACGAGAATACCGTCGTCCCAGGGCTACCCGAGGACTTCGCGAAAGTACAGTCTGAAGGTGGCGGCTTCGGGTGAAGCGAAGGCGGTTTTGTGTCGCGCTGCGGGTCCTCTCGTCTTGGCATCCTCGAGAAAAAGTCTCACGATGAAAAATCAACTCGGCAACGCCGCCATGTTCCCTCTGGTCGTGCCCGACCCGACTGTCGAGGAGGTCAATCTCGAGGACGACGACGAGTTCGTTATAATTGCGAATCGAAGATTGTGGGAAGTTTTGAGCGTCGAGGAAGCCGTCAGAGAGGCCAGGGCTGAGGCCAGTCCGGTTTTAGCGGCCAAGAGACTCCAAGACTTGGCGCAGGCTTACGGGGCCGAGGACAACATCAGCGTTATCGTTGTCAGATTGACCGGACCCGGCGGCGGTGACCTTGACCAATTGATGCGAGAATTGCGTCACGCCGTAAGCAAAAATCGGGGCCAGGCCGAGGGAAGTTGCTCTTGTCCATGCTGCTTACCACCTAATCCGCACAAACCACCCGCTCCCTGCTGCTGTCACGTCAACGACGGTTACTATCTCAACGGTGTCCTCAAAAATATCGTCAACAGGTGAGAACGCCTTCCTATCTCAACGCCTTCCTGTCACAGGTGAGAATCCCTTTCCTGCTTTAGATTTGAAAAAATTCGGGTGAAGGCCTCAGTCGTAGAAAAACTCTGAATTTGCTTAAGGGGCCAGTCCACTTTGGAGCACGGAAAAAAGGCTCTATTAGCAATTTTTTTTTCAGGACTTTATAAAAGATATGAACATAAACGGTGTTTGGCTTGATAAATAAAGTCTTGAAATACATCAAAAAAATTAATTAATTTTTATTCATTTTTAAGTACAAAAACTATAGTTTAACGTAACGCCTCAAAAATAGGTGGGCTAGGTAGCTCCATCACAACTCGGCAACGGCTTGTCTGAAACAAAAAAATCAAAGTCCATTAGACTCAGTATGACACCAGCTACAAAATGACCCTCGTATATAAAGTTTTATCGAAACATAAAAAAATGGCAGATGAAAAACGAAAAAAGTAAAAAAACGCGTTTTTTCGCAGTTTTTCGCAACAAAAAAAAAGAGTAAAAATAAAAAAATTTAAACCATCGAGGATCATCTTGTTGCGAGTCATGTTTACAATATGTGGTTCAAATTTAAAGAAAATCGGTTTATTAGTTTTAGAGATAAGATGGGGCTAGATTTTGAAAACGTTGTTTCGAGAAAAACGCGTTTAAAGTTTATACTATGAATAACTCTTACCTGGGTTATGGGTCGGCCGAGCGCGCTACACGCTCAGGTAGACGAAATGACCACCTGACGTTCAGGTAAAAAAAATACTTAGAGAGCTCGAATTTTCATAACATTTTGACACAATATTTCTAAATGTATGTACTTTCGAAAACAGTTTAAAAAATCGAGTTTCTGACATTTTTCATAGTGGACTAGCCCCTTAACGGTGGATGAGAGTATAGGAGAAATTATAACACGCTAAAAATTGCATACATCGACAGCTCAACAGCCGATTCGGTGCTGCAGAATTTAAGATATAAGATTTTTTCTAAATCTCATCCCTACATTGACAGAAAAATTCTATTGATATGAACTAATCACGTCTATTTGATTTTTGTTTATTTGAACTAACTAGATTTTTCGTGGTATCAAATTTTTTTATTGCTTTTCATTATTGAAATCATTATTGAAATATTTACTTCAAATATATTTATTTATTCAAATAAAAATATATTCAATATCGCCCAATAACTAAATATTTTATTTAAGGGGCTATACCAGTGTAAACGCTGAAAATTTGGGTGATTTTCGGGAGTTTTTTGGAAGAAAAGTACTCAATTAAATGTTTTGGAAAATTAATAATATTTTTGGCTATATTTGACGTATATTACATAATTTTTTCATAGAAAAATATTGAAATCCAAGCGACTTATGCGCTTCGGAGGCGCAAAAAAAAAAGTTCCTCCACTGCTGACATGATTCCGGCCGATTGAGTAGCTGAAACCGAAAAAGGAAAAAATGTCGTTAAACTGGACGGTACTTGTACAATGACGTAGGATTTTCGAAAAATGTCAAAATCTAACAAAATGGCGTAATTATGAAAAAAAAAGTCTGTTTTCTTGCCTATAAAATGGTCGTTTTTTTCAATGCCAAATCGTCAATTTTCATCCAATCAAAACTATCCTACGGCATTGCAGAGTAAATATATTTAAGAGTACTCAGTTCAAAAATCAATCGGATAATTGCTCTTTTAGCTACAACGTCAGCAAATTTGAAAAATCGTATTTCGAGGAAAACGCGTTTAAAGATTTAACTATCGATTTTTGCAAGATAAAATGATATTGATATAAATGATATAAATGATAATGTTATTCTTGAAAGTATAAACTGTCGAAAAAGGCAACAAAAAGGTCGTTTTTTTTTAAGTGTCACACCGATATAGCCACTTAATCCTAATAAATCTGTTATTCAGTTTCATATGCTCGAAAAAACAGTTTAGTCGAACCCACTAAATGGAACTATTTGATGTTTTTAAATTTAAATTGAATAGAATTTTCGTAGAGTCAACCATTTTTCCATTTGATTGAATGGTCTGTCTTTATTGCAATACACATATCGAAGAGGTGTAGGGGTAGAGAGGGTGGAGAGGGAGAAATTACATATGGTTGTGGTAGAAAAATATATAGCATGCTATTCGATAAAACTCTCTAATTATCACAATGATGTTAACTAATTGATATAGTTTATGTGATACAGCAAATAATTATAGGAATTAATTTGGTCTCTCAACCGTAACTGCGACTAAGATGATACAAGCACTCGGTAGCATAGGGGCAGCGTGCGTAGCTATGAGTAGGTAGGTTCTAGGTTCGATTCCCATATAGGTGAAATATTTTCTTCGATAAAAATCATCTCAAAAGGCCAGAGAATGACGAATTACGATACAAAATCGTTGTCGTAGAACTCTCAATGAAGTATTTTATTTTATTTTGGATTCATGAAATATTTTACGCGTATAATATACTTAGATTTACAGTGTACATTGTAAGCAATAAGAGATTTAGTTAAATCAAATCTTTATTTATTCAATTTGAATATATTCAATATGTAAAAAGAATAGCTTAAAACAAATAAAAAATATCTTTGAAACAAATGAGATCGTAGTAGGTCGTGAACCAAGGAAAATACATATTTGATTTAAATAGATCCTATTTAAATTAAATATTTTTTTGCAGTAATATTATGCGTAAGAACACGGAAATATACCATGCATTTATAAAATCTCATTTTATTACGAAAATTTACGGGGTCATCCCATGTGACAGCAATTTTTTTCGCTTTTTTGGGAATTTTTTTATGAACCATTAAAACACTATTTTCGAATTTTTATCGCATTGGGGTTGACATTTTCACGCTTTTTTTTATTTATATAAAATATTTTGCGAAAGATGGACTGTAGGAAGCTCAACGCTATGACTGCAGGAAAATCGCGCTTTTGCCACGATTACAGCGCCGCTCTCTATACGAGTATGAGACCTATCTATGCATAAGGTGCGAATGTGTGGGACATATGAAAGGGTACAAGCTCTGTCCAAAATTTACAACCAACATCATCGTATAGGATGTTACTATACGCTTCGACCGAAACTTTTGGCTCATACTTGTACCTACAGAACTACCTTTAAAAAAAAGTTAACTAGTCATATGTACGGAACCCTAATAGAGCCAGGCCCGACTTCCACTTGGCCGAGTTTCTTTCACTATACTAAAAGGAAACGCTTTTTTCCGTCTTTGGCCAGACAAATCGATTTGAGGCGGGATATACATTTACAACGATCAAAAACTCGATTTTTAATCATACTGTTAAAGTGTACCTATAGTTTGATACATGTAGAATAATTATTTCTCAGTTTGAAAAATCCCTCAAAATTGCTTACCGTTATCCCATCTAAACGTACATCCGGCCTTAATGCAAACAAATTAAATGCAATTGAGATGCGACTTCAATTTTTATAATTTATCACAAAATATAACCGCGATGACCGAGTCTTGGACCGAGCCGACAAAAATATGAATTCTCCGGTGGCGCTATTATTGCGCACGGAGCCAATCCGTCACTTCCAATCACCGCCCAAAGATCAGACCGAGTGACCAATGCGCACGACTGATTTTCCTGGATTTTCCCAGCATGAAAATCCCCAGTGAACATTTCGAGTATCCTTACGGTCTCTGTTGAAAGCTTAAGGAGCGAGATGCAGTCATAGGCGTGAAAAAACGAGCATTTTTAATAATTTGTTTTTATAGTAATTAAGTCTGTTTTACAAACGTGGATACACAGACTTTTTATGTTATATTTCAACTTGACTTGTACAAATTTTCAAAGAAAAATGTTGATTATTTATAAAAATATCGCCATCTTTGTCGGACCCTCTTCGGCATGTAGTGCTTTGCGGTAACCGTCATAAAATTTTACCGGATCATCTGAAATTAAAAAAAAAACAAAAAATCATTAGTTTAATCATAAATCTAGTCCTTAATCGAAGCTTTTTTTTTCAATTAACAAAATGGCAACTTCCGACAGATAATTTTCGATTATCGACCAGAAAATCGCTCGTTTATTGTTAAAAAAAATATATATTTTCAACAAAAATGAAAATCCTTCGATTAAGGACTAGTTTTTAATGCTATCAATAAGCGCACCAAATTTCATCAAAATCCATCGAGTGGTTTTTTAATTATAGTGGTCACCGACTTGAAAAACACAGTTTCGACAAAAACATTATGTTCGTAAAATTTTGAGCTCGAAGGATGAAGCTAAACTCATTTTATGTATTTTGATCCGCTGAATCCGAATATCACAATTTTCTGCCGAAAAGTCGAGCATTCAATTGTTTATACGCCAATTGTTAAAACAATTTTTCAAAAAATTAAAGTATTTAGAGATGAATTTTTTTAAAAAACACTTTGGGCAGTTTTAAAACGAAAGTATTCTTTATAACATTTTGCTAAAGTTCATAGTTTTTGAGTAATACATTTTTTAATATTTCTGAAAGAGTTTTCCAATTTTACACTTGATTTATGTATAGAAATACTAATTAAAAAATTACTTACATCGAATCATCAATTCCCGGCCCATACAATAGGGCTTCTGTCGATGTGGAAGCTTTCAAAATATCAATTTGTCGTTGTCTTCGAAGCATTCTGCCTTCCCGGGTATTATCGTTTGCGCGTTTGTCAGCCGCTACTTGCCATGGGGGCCCTGCACTAATTGTGGCATATCCCGGAAACTCTTCATCGATAAAAAAAATCGATTTTGAAAATTCCGATTGCATCTCACTCCCTAAATCTTTGCCGTTACTTCCAGGCCGAGCACCAGTCGACACGGTTCGGGGCGTTTCTTCAAGAACGGCCAAAGCACGGAGTGTCTTCCGTACACCGACGACCGTAGCTCGCCCAGCGGGCAGTCGGATCAGACGAGCGACAGCACCTTCAAGGTCCGTCATCCTTCGGTCCGCGGTTGGTCGGGCGGTAGCGCAGCTTCGAGAGCCGCGACGAAGACCCGCCAGAGCCTCGTGGCGCAGGATAACGCAACACGAAAATTCGTTTCCGGTCTTGGCGGGACTCGTGAGGAAAACGCCGAACGTACCACCGATCCTCTCAACGAGGAGCAATTCCGCTGCTGGGAATACATGCTCGAGCAAAACACCCAATTGCTGTTCGACAAGGAGCTCGACACGCTGGCGCGTGTTCCACTGAGACGCGGACAGTCCCGGTCGACTCCCCAATTGGCCGGAAATCTGCCGTTCTTGTCGAAACGCTTCGGCAGCGCGAGATCATTCAATCCCGTTTTACCGAGAGCCCCAATGATGCGCTTCGGGAGCGGTCGTAGATTCCTCAATGGCGGACCCAACGCGGCCTACTTCGGCAGCCTCCAGAGACTCATGCCCTACAATCTCGAGTACGATTTCGCCGTTATTCAAGAAAGGGCCGGCCTCGACTCCCTCGAGCAGGACGCTTCGAGGATGCAACAGTACTGGGGGGTCGCCACCACCGAGCTTTGAAAGTCAAATACCAATTGCCATCTTGTGCCCGCTTTGGTTTGTTTGGCTTAAGGGTCATCTCACTTTACTCACTAAAAAGGCTATTTTCATGCATTTTTTGATAGGTTTATGTTATAGATATTGATATAAAAGTTGTTACACTTAATAAATACACTTTTGATATACATTGATTTTTTAAAATGTATTTATTAGGACTTGGAATTAATTCGTAGCGTTTTTTAATGAAAATTTTTATTTTTATTTTAAATGAAAATAAAAAAATACATTAAGGCGAGAAATCCCTTTAGGGGCGTGAAAAATAAGTATTTTTCGGGAATTTTTTTAGAGGGGATAAAATAATCTGATCATTTTCAAATTTGGACATGATTTATTATATTTTATATTATTATATTATTATAATAGTATACAATATTATATATTATAATATATTATATTAATATAATAGTATATAATATTATATATTATAATATATTATATTAATATATTATAATATATAATATTATTATAACTGTCAAGTTAAAAAAAAAATTTTTTTGGAATGACCAACAAATTGGTCGCGTTATTAAGGGTCTTCGGACGCCTGTTTTCCGCGTCATCGAAAAGTGCTGCAGTCGTCACTCTTTTTCTGTTGGTCTGAAAAAGATTTAACAAGTGTCATTCATTTACTGACATATTAAGGGGAAGAATATACCTAAAAAATGATGAAAAAGTGCAAAATTGAAAATTTGGGAGCCTTTTTACTTCAAAGTTCGAATTTTCGACCATTTTTTCGACATATTTGACACCAAAAAAATTATTTATTTACGCGCTACCTTTCAAACTTTAGGTATATCCTGCCGATAATATTACTGAGAGTAACCTCCCAAAATTTCATCCAAATCGGTCGACAACTTTTTGAGCTACAACACAAGCAGCGTTTGAAAAGTAGTTTCGAGATAATCGCGTTTAAAGTTTACTCGCTACCTGATCGCATGCTGTCCCCGCGCTCTATACCATATGCGATAACTCCGCAAATATTCAATATTTCGAGTTTTCCTTTGGTCGGTATACTCTTTGGGGATCATACTTTCGAAATATGTAAAAAAATCGATTTTCGAAAATTCCAAAGGGATTTCTCGCCTTAAGGCCTTAGGCCACAGTAACGGGTATAAAATCATGTGCGAATTTAACCATTTTTTCGTATGACAAAGTGATTCACTCATAAAATTAATTGTACTTAATGCACTAAGGCCTTAATGAAAGTATTGCCCCTCGCTTTCTACTACTTTTGACCATCTTTCGGGCAGGGTACGCATACCGTGCCGGAAGAACGCCTCGTCTTTAGATCCAATCCACGAATCGACCCATTTTGACAATCTTCGTAAGAAGTAAACTTCTGCTCGGGCAGGCTATGAGCCATCGAACGAAACAAATGGTAATCAGAAGGAGCGATATCTGGAGAATTAGGCGGGTGGGGTAGGACTTCCCATTTGAGTGTTTCCAGATATGTTTGTACCGGTTTTGCGACGAGCGGACGAGCATTGTCGTGCAGCAAAATGACTCTGTCGTGTCTTTCGGGGTATTCCGGCCGTTTTTCTTTCAATGCACGGCTCAAGCGCATCAATTGCAGTCGATGGCGATCCCCAGTTATGGTTTCATTCGGTTTCAGCAATTCCTAATAAATCACACCCCTTTGATCCCACCGAATACAGAGCAGGAGCTTGGACCCATGAATATTTGGCTTTGTCACTGATGTTGATGGTTGGCCGGGCCCATGACTTTCTGCGCTTCGGATTGTCGCAATGGATCCATTTTTCATCACCAGTGACAATTCGATGCCAAAAACCTCTTCTTTTCTCCCGTTGAAGCAGCAGTTCATATGTCAAAAGACGCCTCTCAATGTCCCTTGGTTTCAATTCATATGGGACCCCATGTCCTGCCTTCTGGATTATGCCCAAAGTTTTAAGACGTTTTCCTACCGTTGATAAGTCAACTTCCAATGATGTAGAGAATTCTTGAAGTGTTTGAGATGAGTCTTCATTGAGCAATGCCTCCAACTCATTATCTTCAATTTTTTTCGGCTGGCCAGGTCGATTCTTCACATCCAAGTTGAAATCACCAGCACTCAAACGTGCAAACCACTTCTGACACGTTTGCTCAGCTAGAGCATGTTCACCATACACTTCCACTAAAATACGATGAGCTTCAGCAGCGCTTTTATTTATATCAAAGTAATGAAGTAAAACTCCCTGCAAAAACACTTTATGCGGCACAAATGTTGACATTTTCAATGAATTATAAAGTGTTGTTATTTACAATTCAAATAGAGGTTATGTAGAGCCAATGACATTCAACGATAGCTGTTTCACGATGAATATACATTACTGTCGGTAACAACGAAATACTGTACTACTTACGCCATCTCTTGCAAAACGCTACGAATTAATTCCAACACCTAATATGTAACCCAAAGAAACTTCAAACGCGTTTTTCTCGTAACAACGTTTTTCGACGGCTTGTTGATAAAATCTTCGAAGCTACTGAACCGACCCTTATGAAATTTTAAACCACACATTTTTTACAACTATAGCTACAGCGCATGTCAAGGATTTTTAAAAATGTTGATGTTCACTATTTTTTGCCAAAAACGGTGAAAAAAACACGTTTTTTCGAAAAATGTCCACTATTTTATTATTTTTGCATATATCAAAAATCATATGATATGCGATATAGCCATTAACATACTTAATCTAAAACTTTTTGATTTTTTTGTTTCGGATGATCCACCTCCGAGATTTCATCATCAGCGCAGACCGACAATTTTTTAGGACATTTTTTAACTACCATTTTCGTCTATAAATAGTGACTTAAATGAAGAAAAAAAAAAATTTAATGGATTTAGAAGGTGTATTTATTAAGTGTAACAACTTTTATATCAATATAAACTTATCAAAAAAATTCATGAAAATAGCCTTTTTTAGCGTCTAAAGTGAGAAGACCCCATAAATTGAGAGACGCCTGTGCTCTGAGCACAACGCACAGCGATTCAGCGCGATGCCAATCCTGGACCTAATGGTGGCCGTGTAGTTAAGTGCCCACGGCTAGGCACTGCACGTAAAAGACCAATGACACTAATAGCCCAAGAGCCAGAGCCAAAAAAGTAGGTTCATAATGCAATGTTCTGCACATCCGATTTTCTTGTTGGAATATGTTCGGGGGTGTCCCCTGAGTGTAAATGTAAGTTTGCGAGACGGGAGAGGGGTGAGCTCAAGCCGCCATCTTGGAAAACACGTTTTATCAAATATTTCGTAAACCCTGCATAAGACCTTGTGCCCCGGAAATCTCCGGAATGAGATGCCAAGCCCGTGCTGATCCACCTCATCATCCACGGCCAGATGATCGGGCCGTGGACGACGAAAATCGTAGTTTCTTGGAGGACGTTCCTGAAATGAAACGCCTTGTACATAAATCTTCGAGAAACACCTCGAAAGTGACCTTCCGGCTCTCGCACCCCGTAGAATTTCCCGTCGGTCGGTAGTTTTCGATTTCGACCCAGTGTGCGATAGAGACTTTTCTCTCTATCACGAATTGAACGCGAGTGATACGAAAATAAATATTAAGGGGCTATTCTACTGTGATGGCTAAAAAATAAGCTACTTTTAATAACTTCAGCTAAAAATAAGCTATTTTTAATAATTTAAGCTAAAAATAAGCTATTTTTAATAATTTAAGCTAAAAATAAGCTATTTTCAATATTTTTTTAAGCTGTTGCATATACCGGTACCAATCTTTTTTTCCGCTTAAAGGTACACTCTTACAGAATATAAAGCAATTTTTTTGTTGCATATAAATGCATATTTATTTAACGATTTATAATCGTGTAAAGGCATGAAAAAAAAGTTTGTTGCTGGCGTTTATGATTTGCACTCTCCAGGTAATCGGAAACAAAAAATTCAAAAATATTGTTAATCTGGATGAGTGTCGCTATCGCCCGAACTAGGATTATCATTTTATATTGCAAAATAACAAAATGGCGTCGTTTTTTGCAAAAGTGTTCGAAAAACACGTTTTTTTGGTCATAATTCGGCCGAAAGTATAAGTTAAAATTGATATTTTTTAATAGGCCTAGTTCGGGCGATAGTCATGCATATGCTGAATATGCAGTTAGAATTTTATTCCGATTGGTTAAGCCCTTTTTCCGAAATCACCAACGCCCGGTGAATAAAAAGTCATTTCGAGAAAAACGCGTTGTAAGTTTACTATACTATACTATACTATATAATACTAACCGTTAGAGAGTCCTTTTACTCCCTAGTGAAAAGGGGGACACTACTGTACAGTAAATGTATAGAAGTGTACGTGTATATACGTATACTCAGGTATAAATTCAAAACAGCTGTTCCCTACAGCTGCCAGGGACGCGCGGCGGCTAGCCGTACTAAAGCGCGCGCACCGAGCGCTTCTACTTTGAAACGCTGTACTGAGTCGGCAGAGTGAAAATCGACTTTACCAACAATTGGATATCAATTCTAAGATCGAAGAGCCTTGAAAAATGCAAATAATAAAAATTCGATCTTTCTATCCCGTCACAGTAGAATAGCTCCTAAGGTGTATTTTGCTGCAGTGATGGAACCCCATGCAGAAAATGTTCCCACGGCCAGTCGATATCAGAGTGTTTAAGGTATTCCTTTCACGAACCCGAATATTTAACAATTAACTTATTTTCCCCCATAATCAAGTAAAAATATATCTCAGTATACTGGTGAAATTTCAAGACGAGTTAGCGAACTTTTGACAAACAATTACGACATCAATTGACTCATTTATACGCTTTATGGAGATGACACGCTGGCCACATTTCTATCGAATAATTTTTACAGTAAATAACTCTAAATGTCTGATACGAGCTGCTCGTCGCGTGTAAAAAATTCTAGAGATTCCGTAACGATGATAAAAACAGGTCACCGAATGTTTGAAGAAAATATTAATGACAAAACTTGGAAAAATATGACTAGCAGAGGAATTTCCGTGCCCGGGATTTTCAGAGAAAATGTAAAAATGTCTAAATCTATTGGGATCTTGAACAAGTACTCCCTGTTTTTCGTGAAAGTTAATGCTTCATTTTTTTAAAATCATTCCCAATGCTTTCAAACGTTTCGAAACTGTCGTGTGATCAAAGTCTTCATGAAATGATGCCTCCAACTCCACATATAAAAATCACTATTTCTAAAGCGTCTAAACCAATATCTGCATGTTATTTCCGACATAGCATGGTGGCCGTAAGTCTCAATAAGAATTCTGTGTGCTCCAACTGCAGATCTTTTTGAAATAAAGTAGTGCAGTAAAATTCCCTTAGACTACACGCATGCAGTTCTGGTAACGCCATCTGTTGGAAAACAGCGAGAACTTATTCAACGTCCTAATACTAAATTTGCGCAGAATTTTTTATTCCTGTTTATCGTTGAGTATAATAATTGATTGTGACTTATGTTTATCAAGCGCCACTGTAATTTACCAATGATTCAAAAGGACCCTGCTTATACCTAAGGTATAAAGAAAGTAATAACTTAAAGCTGAATATTTTATTGTTATTATTACAAGCTCCCCACCTAGTTAATGTATGCTGTACGTTATAATTCCAGCGTTACTCTTCCAAAGAAAAAACGAAGAAAATCGTATGTAAAAATTGCATATATATCGAGCAGCTTTATTTCGAAATTCCTGGATAAACGGGACACCCTGTATGTACATATCAATGCACTCGAACGGGCAAGGAAAAAAATCAACGATACTGCCGCCTATCTTCGCTTAAAGTGTACCTGACAAACTTGGAAGCGCATCAGCAGCCAATGTGACAATAGTTCGTATGAACGTCCAAAGGAACAAAGATGTACATGTGTAAAATCGATTACCAATGATCTATCGTGGAATCGTCCACGGTTTTTTAATTCTACCGACATTTATGTAAAATATGTTCAATAAACAAAAGATTTTTGTACGTTTGCATACGCGTGAAAATTGGATATCAATGATTTTTTTTCCTATAAAATTCGTAATAATCCAAGGAATTTTTTTAATAAGGTGTTGCGCTAGGTTTTTTTTCGAAATATGCAAATGCCAGTAAAAATTGCATGCAGCTAGAAGTGCGACAACGTTATCTTGCGCTCGAAGCTTCGTTACTGTTTACTCGTAGCGTAAATCACAATGGCACACACGAGTCGAAAGGTTGGCAGAGGTAAACACGAAACCGCCTTATCAGGCACGACGATCGTTTGACGATTTTATGCTCATTAGCATAAGTGAAATAACGGCGATAATATGGCAGGCGGAGCCTTGGCGAATAAGGAACTATCCTACTTATTTTTTTTTTTTAACTGTTTTCTCTATGCTTCCGCAATGCGTACGGTGCGTACAAAAAGTATTTGCACACCTAGTTTTTTGCGAAATAATACTTTTAAAAACTGCAGAATATTTTGGCAAATAGTTTTATTAAGGACGAATAAGAATAATTCAATAATAACATAAATTTAGTAGTCAAATAACTATTTGCACGTTAAGAATTCGACTATTTCAGTGGGTACAAAAAGTATTTGCACACCTCGTTTTTTTAATAACACTTTGAAAAAAATGCGCATATTTTAGCAAATAATTCTAATCGATAGTCTATTTCGAACCTGTATTTCCCCCCTTAATGAACATCCGTAAAAGAACATTACCAAAGAAATAATTTACTAATAACACAAATGGCATAGCCAAATACATATTAGGTGTACAAATAAGTTTTAGGACACTTCGATTTTGTATCATAACAGCTATTCTAAATTAATTCAAAGGTCCCGCTCACTTATCATAGATGGCGCTTGATATGTAGTATCGAAACGCAAAGGAGTCATAAACATAACCTATAAATTCTGTAAATTAAACATGCAGACCGATAAGCTATTTATTAGACACTGCATGCGCTATGAATTCCATCAAGGAAAAAGTGTTAGGAAAGCGTGTGAATCGATATGTTCTGTTCTTGGAGACAACATTGTATCTAAAAGTACATGTGAGTATTGGTATAAGCGATTCAAAGAAGGTGATTTCGACGTTAGTGACCGTGAACGCACGGGGCCTCCTGTAAAGGTGGACGATCAGGAACTGCAAGCGTTGCTGGATGAAAACTCTTGTCAGACGGAGAAACAACTTTCGGAACAGCTTGGAGTAACTCAACAAACTGTTTCTTATCGTTTAAAAGCAATGGGTAAGATTCGAAAAGGAACAAAGTGGGTACCACACTTTCTGACTCAAGAAAATAAAAACAGCCGTCTTAACATTTGTGTGAGTCTTTACAACAAGCAACATAGAAAGTCTTTCTTGTGGAAAATTGTGACCGGCGATGAAAAGTGGATTTATTTTGATAATCCGAAACGCAAATATCATTGGGTTGACCCCGGCGAGCCGACAACATCCACGCCAAAGCGCAATGTTCATTGTAACAAAGTCATGCTGTGCATATGGTGGGATATGAAAAGCGTACTGTATTATGAACTTCTCAAACCTGGTCAAACAGTTACTGCCGATCGCTATTGTCATCAATTGACGCAAGTGAATCAAGAAATTGAGAAGAAACGTCCATTTTCTGGTAAAGGAAAACGTCCAGTAAAACTGCTCCATGACAACGCGCGGCCTCATGTGGGTAAACCGGTCAAGGATACGTTACTAGCGCTTGGATGGGAAGCTGTACCACACCCGGCGTATTCACCAGACTTAGCCCCATCCGATTATCATTTATTCCGGAAAATGCAGACCGATTTGTCTGACGTGCGATTCAAAACATTTGAAGAAGTGGAAAAATGGGTCGCTAAATTTCTCACCTCGCAAGACGAAAGTTTCTTTGCGAAAGGCATCCGCGAGTTACCTGAGAGATGGCTGAAGGTCATTCAGTGCGATGGAGATTACTTCGATGAATAACTGTGTTTTACTTCTTTTTTAATAAATCTTGAATTTTTTGAAAACTGTCCTAAAACTTATTTGTACACCTAATATTTGCGCATCAACGCTTCCGACATACATTTTCATGATGATGAGTAAATTCGCCAAAACAAAAGTCTTTGATATTTGATGTGCGTTCCATTAGCATTTAACCCTCCGTGGCCACCCTGGGGTCACAATGACCCCAAGCGCAACTTTCAGCCAAAATTACTATTATAAATTGTGGATGGCCAAGGCGACAGGCCTGCCTTTTAACGGCGCTTTGGTGTACCCTCCGTTAGTATTGACTAGGGTCAGCCGTGGAGCTTTTTTCCGTACGGCCTTAAGGCCTTAAGCCACAGTAACGGGTATAAAATCATGTGCGAATTTAACAATTTTTTTCGTACGAGAAAGTGATTCCCTCATAAAATTAATTACACATCTATTTAGTATAAATATCAAGCTGTTAGAATTTGTTTTCGATGTACAAAATGGCCGTCTAAGGTAAACGGCCCAGTTACTTCAAGAGCAGCGGTGTCGGAATTTTACTATTCATTGACGCGCGATATAGCTAAAATGAAAAGTAAAGGTTTTAACACGTGCGTTGAGGCCCCCTGAATGAGATTCACCTATTAAACAAGTGAAATAATTAATATTTTTTAATATAATCATTGATTTAATATCGCTTCTCTGCTGCCGGGGTGCCTGACACTAGAGAAACATCCATGTCGTAGTTTGTGACCCCTACGTATACCCGATTCATGACCCCCTTGACGCAGTTTGTGACCTCGACGTGTACCCGATTTATGACACTCTTGGCACAATGCATAACACCTATGCGTACCCACTTCCTGACTCTTCCGAATATCCCCGTGAAAACGGGTTAAGGGAGACTTTGTCCTTGGAGTGCCATATGTCAGGTGTTTGCATTTTATTTTTTTTAAAGGAAACGAGTAAAGCTTTTTGAGTGCGGTTTTTTTTGCTTTTATTCATGATATACAGAACGTTCAAAAAATTTTTTTTTTTTTAAAAAAAACCAAAATGGCGGCCGTTGCAGCTCCGCGAAAACAGGTCCTCAAATCGCGGGAGGTAAACGGCTGACATCACTGCCCCCTCTTTGTTGATCTGAAACACAAACTCAAAGCACATTATCAATCTGTGAGCCTTTGGTCATGGAATGACGGATGGGTTTTTCGTTTAGTACAAATTTCGGAAAATGGCGGCAATTTAAAAAAAATCGAATTTTCGCGTTTTTTTCGCATAAAAAGATAAATAATAAATGCAAAAATGTATCTATCGAAAAAACGATCTGTCATTCCGTGAAGACATATTTTCTGAGTATGCTCTCCAAATTTCAGGTCGATATGTTAATTACAGCGGTCAGGAGAATGTCAGCCATTTAAAAAAACGTGTTTTCGAGAAAAACGCGTTTAAAGTTTTGTCATGTGTTTACACAAATGTGTTTATAATTACCGCTAATCGGCAATGCCTGGTCCATAGAGGCATCCCTCCTCTTCTTCTAGCTGCTCATGTTGAGCCGCTAACATCTCCCGCTGCTCAATCCGGGACAAAGTCTCCCAAATGGAAATATATGTAATTTCACGGACACATATATATATATAAACAAGTATACACAGTAAAAAAACATTCAATTAATGCACAACTAAATATTATATCTTCGACACAGTCTTGAGGGATAAACTTTTTTTTCTGCCTATCAACATTCGCAATTATTAACATATATATTATAAACATTGAACAATGCAAAAAAAATATCAGCAGC
The DNA here is from genome assembly GCA_964007375.1 of Ophion obscuratus. NCBI lineage: Eukaryota > Metazoa > Arthropoda > Insecta > Hymenoptera > Ichneumonidae > Ophion > Ophion obscuratus. The sequence goes on along the minus strand of OZ023320.1, from coordinate 31,384,530 downwards.
ATTAAGTAAGAAAATGTTTTGAATACCAGATTTCCACAAATTTTAATAATTTGTTAATACTTTAATAATAATTAATAATTAAATCATTGTTAATAATTTAATTAATTTGTTATGTCACGGCAAATTAACATAAATAAACAAAAAATGGTTCGACGCAGCAGGTGACAAGTCGAGGGTCAACAACTGCAACATAGCCTCAATTATGTGACGTAGTTATTGACACCACGGATTTAACCCAATACCTCACCAAGAGTTAAACTATTTTTTATCTCATCGACAGTCTGGTTCCTGCTGAATATGTCGATACCATTTTTATGTCGTTTTATACTTATTAATTACAGGACGAACAAATTTCCGATTTACGTAGATCGTCGCACTTGCTATCAGCGTCTAGCACGGCCGCTGCGGAGCCACTGAGACGCGTGTTACACTGTAAAAAATTATGGTGAGCCGAAGAAAGAAATGTGTATTTTCCACCGAAGTTATGGCTCACCATAATTTTTTAAGGTCGAAAAAAAACCGCTACGCTACATTGTAGCGACACTACTCACGAATGAGCTGATTTTTTTTCAGATGTGACATGACCGGGTAACAGCTGGGACAACGACCGCGCGTATCGTGCGGAGGGCCTCCGCGGCAATGTGCATAACGGCGCCATTTTTCAATATTTTGAACAGAAATTTATTAACTTTATTCTTAAAGCCCTTTCTGACGTTGTGTAAAAAAATAAAAATATTCCGGCCCATACTTTCAAGTTTATTATTATTTTTTTTTAATGTACCCATTTTTCGATCGGCCAAGGTGGCCAGACACCTTAAGTTATGTGTCACGCCAATTGGAAAAAAGCTGTTTCGAGAAGTTTCGAGTAGTCGGCCATTTTGCACATCGAAAAAAAAATATTTTCTAACAGCTTGATATTCATACTAAATAGATGTGTAATTAATTTTATGAATGAATCACTTCTTCATACAAAAAATTGTTAAATTCGCGCTTTATTTTATTCCCGTTACTGTGGCCTAAGGCCTTCAGGAGTTTCGGTACAAAAGTCAAAATGTTGAGAAATTGATCAAATTTGGTGATAATGTTCTTCAACATTAAGTGCGAAAACACACATTTTTTCAAAATTTTCTTCTACTTATTTATCGAGTAATTAATCATTAAAACAGATTTCTTATGCCCGCAATGTATACGTATATATATGGAAACGCTATGCTTATACACGTGAACTTTAGTGTTAACTTACTCGATAACTGTGCAGAAGAAAAAACTGAAAAAAATTGTATTGTCAAATTTGGCACTAAAGAATATGTTCACCAAATTTTTTTAAATTCTGATTTTTTTTGAAATTTTTTATGTTTCTAACATGGTTTAGCAAGGCAATATTATATCGCCCGTACCGAAACTCCTTAAGCTATCATATATCAAGGGCATCACGCTAAAATTTTATGAAAAAAAAATTGACATTTGCAAGAGGTATGATTTTATCATTAAAAAAGGGCTTTTTTGCGCATGGGCCCTTTCTGATTTTTTCCGCCATTTTAAAATTCGATTGAAATATAATACCGAGAATGCCACTGTTGAGGCATCGACTCAACTGACTTTATTGTTATTTCTTCCGATATTTGTTGCCATTTTTCGACTATTAAACGCTTGAGGTATTTTTTATTAGATGCCAAGGTTTTTCTTACTCTAGAATTCAACAAATGTCATCACTTTTTTACTGCATTGATGTCTGGTCATTGGGGAGGAGTCACCAGAATTCTAGCACGATAATAATAACCATTCTTCAGTTTTTTTGGCAGTGTACTTTTGGTCGTCACCGGGAACGAAACATGTCACTTATACGAGATTTCGATGCACTGTTTGCCAAATTATCGCCCAATACTTTAATATAGTCCACAGCTTTCATTGTGCCTTCGATGAAAGCCCAATTTCCAACGCCACGGGAAGCCATGCAGCCCCAAATCATTACATGCCCGTTGCCGTGTTTAACTGTGGCCTGCAGATTCTTTGCTGCGCAAGTAAGCAAAATTTCCAAAGAAAGATTTTTGCAAAACGATCCGTTTCAGTTTATAATTGTAATTATTAAACCGATCATGTCATCGAAGGAGTGTGAATTGTCCGTATCTACGCGAGACAAAATCATTTTCTACTTACAAGGAACATCCCTCACGTGTCGTCCTTCGATTTTGTTGAAACTTATATATGTTATGAAGCATTGAAAACTAAGCGACAAGTATTTTTTATCGGCGGAAAAACGGTTTTAAGGAGTGAAACCAGTCCTCGAAAAGGGGTGATTCGCCCCTTAATTTTTTTTGCGATAACTCTGTTGTGGATTTTTCATCAATTCAGCTTAGAAGAATTTTCGTTTTTGTTTCATTGCGATCGGTCGAATGCTTGTGGGTGAAACTGCAATATTACCCCTTGACATGCCTTTCCTCGAGGGCTAGTTTCACCCCTGAAACCCGTTTTTCTGTCGATAAAAGAAGTGCGTTTCGCTTACTCTCCAATGCTTCATAACATATATAAGTTTCAATAAAATCGAGGGACGACACCTGAGGAATGTTCCCCGTTAGTGAAGATCTAAGTTACCTCCAAAGTGGGGAAAAATTAAGGGATCTTCTCGCTTTAGACGCTAAAAACGACTATTTTCATGAATTTTTTTGATAGGTTTATATTTTAGATATTGATAGAAAAGTTGTTACGCTTAATAAATACACTTTCGAAATAGATTAAATTTTTTTTTATTTATTTAAGTCGCTATTTATAGACGAAAATGGTAGTTAAAAAAATGGCCTAAAAAATTGGTCTGGGCTGTTGATGAACTCTCGGAGATGGATCATCCGAAACAAAAAAATCAAACGGTTTTGGATTCAGTTTGTTAATGGTTATAGTGCATATCATACGAGTTTTTATATATGCAAAAGTAACAAAATGCCAGACATTTTTCGATTTTTTTAATCGTGTCTTTCCCGGTTTTTTTTTTAAAAAGTAAATATAAAATTTTAAAAAATCCTCGATATGCGCTATAGCTATAGTTGTAAAGAATATGTGGTTAAAATTTCATGAGGATCGGTTCAGTAGTTTCGAAGATTTTATCAACAAGCCGTCAAAAACGTTGTTCCGAGAAAAACGCGTTTAAAGTTTGTTTGGGTTACATAAATACATTTCTTTTAAATTGAAATATTTCGAAAATGTATTTATTAAGTGTAACAACTTTTATATCAAAATCTATAATATAAACCCATCAAAAAAACTCATGAAAGTAGCCTTCTTAGCGTCTAAAGTGAGAAGACCGCTTAAATCTCAACTTTAACTGTAAGATGCGTCATGAAAAAGCAAGTAGAGGTTGGTAGTACAGAAAATAAAGGACTTTCTGGCCATCCAAAAGACTCAGTACACGAGATGACCGACAAATTATAAAACTTGTGAAGAATCAAGTGTGCATCTTCACCTTCTCGAGTGCTAAAAGTGTAGCCGCTCATATTGCGGCTACACTTTAGTTTAGTAACGACATCGTACAAGGTCGTTTCTGCTTAAACCGTCAGAAGTGTTCTCCATAATGCTACTGGACTACGTAGCATAATGGCGAAAAAAAACCCTTCATAGGCGAGCCAAATGGATTAAGGGGGAGATACCTTTATGCGAGGAAAAATTGGTTGACTTTCATGATTTTTTTTAAGAAAAATTCATTCACCATTTTTTAGACGTAGAGTATGAGTTATGACTACTTTTAACTGGTGAATGGTATTTTTTTAAATTAATCTTCAAAAATGGCGGACGTATGACACGGTACTCTAAATGGGTTGCGGCGGATGTTGTCAGACGGCGTGACACTTTGCGTCAGCGGCATTAATCTGAAAAAAACAAACGAAGATGTTTCTTTCATCAATTCGCATACGCAGAATATGAGCCAAGGAAAAATGAAAAATGTTGAAAATCGATTAAATGGTACTCTTTGAAACAAAAAGATTGAATTTTCCGAAAAATAGCTACATTTTGCAAAGAAAAATACTCTTTTTCAGTTTTCACAAACATTTAGAGTCATGTTTTAGACAATGAGGTTCGACTGATTTGTACCAACTTTCATCAGAATCGATACATTCATTTTAGCTACACATTTAGCTATCGATGATTCTTATCGATATTCTTAGCTTCGGAACTTTTCCCTGTACAAACCTTCGCCATTCAGGAACTCGAATTTCTAACACTACAATTTTTCGGAACTGTGGACTCTCTAATTATGGGAAGATGATACACGTTTTATGTGCTGTGTTTTCATGTTGACGTTTTATTTGTCGGTCCCATGATTATTGTCATTTAATTTTTAGCGTACTATTATTTTCGTTTATATGATAACTCTGTTTAGAAAATGTTGGAATTATAAATTTCCAGAAGGATTGAGTACTAGCTCATAAATTCGGAATTCGTCCTGAAACATGGTGTTAAATACGGCCTGTAGGCGTCGCAGTGCAGTTCGTGCATCAAAAATATAGTAATACAGCTAGTGCACAGGGTGAAACTGACTGTTATGGCGGCTAATGGGAAGGACAACTGCCACTTTTCGTCACTGGTAGCGCTAGCATGGCACGTCCCGAACGCACGGTGTCTGATCGTGATTGTTTGTTTTTAACTAGAAGGTCTAATTATTCATTTAATTACGATTTCTCTAATTATTTACGGGTAGACAGCTGTTTTCTTTTAAGTAATTCAGTGGTGTGCGAAGGATGCACTGCTGCAGGGACACATTTTTTTTCCTAAGGATGACATCGGGCACAAACAGTGGGAAATAGCTTTGTTCTTTTTTCCGCCCGTCACCTTGGCCCCTCTGCTTCTGAGAATGGATTTCAATTCTTCGACTCATAAATGAGCATGTGTATTTTGAGTACGCATTGCACACGACAGAGAATGCATAGATGTCTCTCTTCTCTGCACACAATAACAAATAAACTCTACAATAACCTCAATGGCTTTCATATATATATGGTGAAACATATATAAAGTACATGTACATATATGTACATTATATATTATATACATGTACATGTACATGTACATTATATATATATATATATAAAATAAATATATATAAAGTACAAACAGCGAAGTGGGTCGTTCTACAAAGTCAGTTTTAATAACGGAAGCACAAGAAAATTTCGAACTAACAAAAAATTCAAATTTTTTATGTTAAAATATTATATTTTCCGATAAATATGTATAATCATTCACTTTCGGGGACGTGACGTGAGTTTGAAATGATTGGGACGTGCTAGGGTCGCGAAATCTACCCCGAGCTTTGCGTTGCCTTTCCCATTGTTGACGCTTGTAAAAAAAAACACCTATCGTGCACTAAAAATGTTTGTTTGCGACAGCGACTTTGAAAGAGTATTGGAAAAGGGAGTATTTACCGATAAAAGGCATAACAAATAATTTCAATTGAAAATAATCATTTCAGTTAAAAAAAACTTTACGAGACGAGAATCAAGACCAGCACCTCGCGCGGCGCCATACAGTTTTTGGATGTTGTGCGTAAGATTAAACTTACCAAACAAACACATATTAGTAGTAGTTAGATTGTAGACTTTGGACTGTTGTTATCAGCATCTTTAAGTCTTGATATTATTTTAATAAATATAAAGTGTAAGATGATAGCTCATAGTGGCGGTGAGTCTTATGATGCTGCAGATGATGCTGGCGACTGCGGGTGTGGTGCCATAACTTATGCATAGGACATGTCGGGAGTGACTTTCGTGTGTATCGCTTCAATTCTTTCGATAAGTTGTCGTTGTCTAATGTCTTTCTCACTTTTTGACCGTTTGTATATGAACTTGTAGCATAGGTATCACATATAGTTCACTGGGTGCTCTGAGTTATTGCAATTTGCACAGCGGAGGAGCTGTTTGTCTGATGAGTTAATTATAGTACATTTTCCGGATTCGTGTGAAATACTACACTTGACGCAGTGGTATGTGAGGTTGCAATCCACACTCGCATGTCCCATTCGCTGACATTTACTACTTATTTTATACACTATGATCTCGGCCACCTGACCATATTCGAATGGAATTTATATTTGCGTCAGGTATAAATTGTTATGGCATTTTTTAGGTGTTTTTCCGTAATTAGGTGGGTAATTGCATTACGACTTATATGTAGAAACATCTTAAGACACTCCTACAGCTTCACGAGATTTATTTATAAAATGAACTGAGGTTAAGGAAATTAGAATTGTCAACTTATGTGACAGCCAATAAGAACACAGACAGCTGATAACAACGCATGCGCAAAACATAAATACGGGGATTGTACTACTTCCCTATAGTCTCCTTGCTAGCACCCAGGGGACTGGCATCTATCAGAATTTTTGCTACGCAAAATATCCTCTGTTTGTAGTGTCCTACTCTGCCACTCGCAGCACTAGTTGTTCTCGACCAATCCTGATACGCGCGCAGGTGCTATGTATATATAGACACACGCACACATATAATTCGAAGACTTTCATAGTCATGGAGCCTAGAGTAAAAGATCCCGAACGCTGTACCATGAACGTGGACCCGAAAACCACGGTCTTTCATACAGGTCTTGAAACGAAGCGAACTTCCTACAGCGTTGTTTGGTTTGCTTGTTTTCCGGCTTTTTAGTGCCGGACGCGGCGCTGTGATCTAGGAATAGACATAGGTGGGGATGGAAATGCGTTAACCATCATATTCGAATGAAACATAACCTAAGATCTGCGAGTGAGTGATACCGTGGTACAAATCGTTTGATGTTTATGACTCTCAATTACTTTTTTAAATTGAGAATTTAATTTATTTCAAGTTTATAGAGTGTAATTTATTTTAAATTTAATATATAATTGATAATTTAAAGACACTTGGCGTGTGAGACGCTATTGCGTTTCAAAAAATGGTGAAACCATGTGTAGTACCGCGATGCAAAACCGGTAAAACAAAAGTGCGGGAAAAATGCTCAGTGTTTAAAGTGCCGTCAAATATTGAAGTATATGAACTTCAATATTGAAGTATATGAACTTCAATATTGAAGTATATGAACTTCAATATTGAAGTATTGAAGTATATGAACTTCAAAGTGCACTTTGAAGTTCATATACAAAGTGAAGTATATGAACTTCAAAGTGCAAAGGCACTTTGAAGTATATGAACTTCAAAGTGCCGTCAAATATTGAAGTATACAATAAATGGAAAGCTGTTATACCTGACATTGTTGACTGTACAGCAAGTTTATTTCCAGGTGACGAACGTTTATCTATAAAAATACAAAATTATTGATTATTGTATTCATCTCAACGTAAGAATCTACGATGTACCTACAATTATTTAAAGGACTGATAAAGGGACTGTATAAACAAATCAATTCAGATAATTATGAGTTCTGGAACGAACAAGAATCGGGTTGAGATGGCAAATAAGAATATTACATATAAAAACTGACAACTTTGATTAAGCAATGAACTTGGCTAAAATAACACAGGTTAGCTGGGACTATAGTTAGTAGGCGAGAGGATATTTATGGAACATCAAGTAGAGAAAGAACTCAAAAAAGGAAAGAAATAAAAGAAATAAAATATGCGAAATATGTAAAACAAAATAGGAAAACTCGTTCCAAACAACTATTTACCATTTTCATTCGGGACATAGATTAGATTTCCAATATAGAATTGTCTACGAAGCGTGCTTATGTTATTTAAAAAATATGTATAAAACAAGTCTAGTTAATTTAAGTAAAAAACATCAAACAAATAATAATCAATAATAATAAAGAAAAAAATTGCTTGAAATAAATTGTATGTCAGTTTCCGGTGCGTCTTGCTCTCGCAGCACTGACAACATTCAGGTGTTATACAAAAATTAAAAACAAAGAGAAAGCAACAATAAAAAATAAATATGTCAAGAAGTGATAGAGAAACTTATTTGAACAACTATTTATCATTTTCATTAGGGACAGATACAATTTTGAATACAAAACCGGCTGCGAAAGGACTGCGAAGTATGGCTACGTCATGAAATAAATATGATTGAAAGTAGTCAGGATAATTAAATACAAATAAAAAAGTAAATAACAAAAAAATGAAACAATTAATAATCCATAATGATAAAGAAAATGTTTTCTTTTTAAATAATTTATACCCATCAGTCTTTTTAGATAACCTCACTGATGCTTTGACGATTGTGCTGAGGCATTATATAAAAATAATTTACTATAATTATTACTACTTACCTTCTCATGAACCGCAATAGGCATAGCATTTACAATGAGGGCATGCTTGGTACAAGGAATTACCTTGTTTTTTGTTACTTTCAAATCCTTTAAACGTATGACACACAAGCCACGATTTTCGCACCGTTCGACACTGTTGAGCTGCATCGCGTATGCGCTGATTTTCCATCCCTAGATCACAGCGCTACCCTGGTGGTCACAAGGTGAGATAGCTTACCGCCCGTGAAATGAGCCATCCCCACGGTCTTCATTTTAAGACCTGTATGTAAGACCGTGCCCAAGGAGACTATAGGGAAGGAGTCCAATCTCCGCATTCTAGCGCGTCCGTAAAAGTGCAACAAATAAGGGTTCCGCATAAGCGGCGCTGGGAACGTTAGTCATTGTGTACTCTATATACATGTATGTTTTGCGCATGCGTTGTTTTCAGCTATCTGTGTTATTAGCTTTCACATGAGCTGAAAATTTAAATTTTCTCAACCTTAATTTATTTTATAAGTAAATTTCGTGTAGCTGTAGTAGTGCCTTAAGATGTTTCTACATTCAAGTCATAGTGCAATTACCCACCTAATTATGGAAATAAACACCTAGAAAATGCCACAATCATTTATATCCGACGTAAATATAAATTCCATTCAAATGTGGTTAGGGGGCCGAGATTATAGTATGAAAAGGACGTAGAAAATGTCAGCGCCTGGAACATACGAGTGTAAATTGCAACCTCACATACCACTGCGTCAAGTGTAGTGCTTCACACGAAAACGAAAAATCCATTTTAAATAACTCATCAGATAAACCGCTCCTCCGCTGTACAAATTGCAATAACCAAGATCACCCAGTGAACTATAAGTGATTCCTATACTACAAGGTCATATACAAATGCTCATAAAGTGAGAGACATGAGGCAACGAAAACTTATAGAAAGAATTGAAGTGATACACCCAAAAGTCACATCGGAAATTTCCTTTACACAAGCTATAGCACTACCCACGGCGACAGTAGCAAAACAGAAGTTCGCTACGCAGTAGCGAGCATCATCCGCAGTGTCAGTAGCAAGACAGAGGTTTGCTACGCAGTAGCGAGCATCATCCGCAGTGTCAGTAGCAAGACAGAGGTTCACTACGCAGTAGCGAGCATCATCCGCAGTATCAGTAGCAAGACAGAGGTTCGCTACGCAGTAGCGAGCATCATGCCCAGCATCACAAGACTCACGCGTGTTCTCGCTGTGCATATTGCAATAACCTAGATCACCCAGTGAATTATGAGTAATGCCTATACTACAAGTTCATATACAAACGCTCATAAAGTGACAGATATTAGACAACGACAACTCATCGAAAGAATTGAAGCGATACACCCGAAAGTCACATCGGAAATATCGTTTGCAAAAGCTATGGCACCACCCGCAGCGACATTATCAACACAGAGATTCGCTCCGCAGTCGCGAGCATCATCCGCAGTATCACGAGTTCTACGTATAACCTAAAGCCTAAACAGAAAAATTTGGAAAAAAAGATCAGATTAGATTTGTAATTAAAAAGTAAATTTTCCGATCCTCCCTCGTCCAATACTCTTCCAAAGTTGCCGTCGCAAATAAACAATCTTAGTGGACGATAGGTGTTTTTTTTTTTGACAAGCGTCAACAATAAGTCGCCATAACAGTCAGTTTCACCCTGTGTACTGGCTGTATTACTATATTTTGATACACTAAAGATACGGACGACGCCTACAGGCCATATTTAAGACCACGCTCTTGAATCGAATTTACGGACGTTTCTTATACCCATTCACCATACGAAGATTGGACTCCTTCTCTATAGTTTCCTTGACCGTGCCTAAAACCGACGAAAAAGATGTAGGTCTGTGTGGTGGCGCTGCTGTCGCTATATAGGATGACAGAAAAAGACTGAGAAAAGAGAGAGAGGAGCGTATTTCAGATAGCGCGGTAATATATACCGGGCTGGATACGAGTTATAAATGTGCAAATTTTATATTTGCTTTCCAAACTCAATAAAAATTAAATTATGCCTCAAACCAACCAAAGTAGTACGTTCGAGGTATAATCCTTATTGTGTGTATATCGCCCTCATAAAAATTGTATTTGTTAGATACCTCTGCTTATACAATTATTATCCCTACGTATACTACGTATTTCTTTATTTTTTACTCTTGTCTCTGTTTAATCCTGATGTAGAGTAAGGATAACACTGATTAAGAAAATTAAAACGAATCAAAACACAACAATAAATATGTGCAATATCAACGCAACGCAACAAACGCAACTCACCCCCAAGGCCACGATCGAACCCCGAAGAACGCAACTCACCCCCGAGTCCGCAACCGCAATCCGCCCCCCAGAGATCGCAACTCACCCCCAAGACCGTAAACAAACCCCACAGAACGCAACTCACCCCTGAGACAGCAACCGCAAACCGCACCCCAGAGAACGCACGCGAACGAACCCTCATTGTATGCGCGGCCCATACTTGGATGGGTGACCGTTGATCCGTGTGGAAAAATTTGTTCTATAAACATGTATGAAAGAAAAAAGAATCGCAGTACGTTTGAAAAATTATTAATTGCACTGAAAATTCTATGTACTATTAACAAAGATACCGTTTTCTTACCTGTTCGTTATGAAATGTGGAAAAATCAGCTCACTACACTTTTTCGCACGTAAGAAAATGGTAATAATGTGTCGGCGTGTAAACACTAAGAGACAATATATCCTTATTTCAGCACTGACCGAGGGTCGATAACGAATACTCCTCACTTCATGGCATCACCAATGCCTTACTTCATATCCTATGCTGACAACATAAGCGCGCTCGTGGCTGAATTTCGAACTACAACCAACATATATCTTTTTCGTCGCTTTCAGGGTCCAAATTTATTACAATTCACCTATGCCCATTCAGTCTGCTTCCCTCTGGACTCCATGTTCATAGTCTTCGAATGCGAGAATCGGGTGGTACGGTGAAAAATGCACCGCTTCAGGATTACGCGGGTACCCTGAAGTACAACCGTGCACAACACACGGCATTAGCGCACAAGTATAAGTATTTTCGGTAATTTCATCGATTCCGCACCGCGGCTTAAACTCCAAACGTCCAAATAGTCGTATTCCGTGTAGGGGTGATTAAGTACGCCGTTCGGGCCTCGCGCCTGCGCAACAAGAATATTGTCAGTGACCTACTAGCGCCACGGAGAGAGGTAGATCTAAATAAAGCGGTCAAAAAGCGTAGCATTTTTATATACGGTAAGGGATAGGAGGTGCCAGCCCCCTGCTAGCACCGCAACCCTTCGCGCGATCGCAGCGCCACCCCTGTTGCCTTCATTTTGGGACATGCTTTTATTATCGTTTAGGCTCCTGTATTCTGTCTTACATACTACATTGTAGAGCATAAAAAAGTATAACATCGTATCATTACGGTGAGCCGACTTATCGCAAAAAAACAATGTTTACCCATTTTCCAAAGATGACGGAGAAAGCTCATAGGAAATCTTGGTCGACAATTTCAAGTTAAGGGGAGGATAGGGGTTTGCACTTTTGAGAAAACAATTTTTTGTCTTTTCTTATAGTTAAACATTTCAAGAATATAATCCCAAAGTTTCAAGTCAACCAGAGCAAAACTCTCGAAGTTATTGACTATTTAGTCCCGTTCCTCTAACACTGTAGCTCCAACAGCTGCGGGCGGTCGGAAAGGCAGCGCGCAGCTGACGAGCAGGTATGCAGCTTATTCACTTGGCGATCGTCCTTCCCATTATTCTGTTTCGAAAAGGTTTTATTGAGGAAAGAGAGGTAACAAAAGCCGTATACATATATTATAGGTGTATAATATTTTTAAAAGAGAAACGAGCGTCAGTTAGTTGTTGTACGTTCAGTCGAGCGCTCGTTCTTCGTGATTTTATAATTTCGTCAAGAAATTTTCTGATTAAAAATGCCGAAATTGTCTAAAGTTTCAAGAGGTGACTGAACAGATACAAGAACGCATTTGTGCAGATCGAAAATAAGGCCTAATCCATGTAAAAAAAATAAGGATGAAGCTAATACGAAGAGTGCATCATCGAAAAAGATAAAGTTGAATACCAGTGCGAGCGTGCCGTATAACGTTATAAATCATTATAGAATCGTCGATTTTTTGCTTGTTTTCTCAACAATTGCAAGTTTGGTGAAATCTGCTCAGTGTGGTGAGCAGAAGGTCTTGGCTTTCAAATCCAGGTAAAATGTTCCAATTGTGATCTACACTATATACCGTCGAGTGAGAAAACTGGTCATCGCTACGAAATCAACACTCGATTTGTTTTCGTAATGCATACATTAGGTTTGGGTTTAGCAGGCTGCAATAAGTTTTGCGGTCTAATGGACATTGCAAGTAATTTTTTAGCCACATCGTCTTATTTCGATATTATTAAATCGATTTGCTCCTACGTCGAAACGACTGCTGAAAAATGTCCCGTTTCCGCCGCAGACGATGAAAGAGAAAAAACAAGGGAAAATTCGGAGTCTGATACTTTGGCCGTTTCTGGCAACGGCACGTGGCAGAAGCAAGGCTTTAGCTCCTTGTTTGGCGTCACTTCATTGATTGGTTATTGGAATGAAAAAGTTATTGATATTTTCGTAAGTAGTTTGTATTGTCAGTTTTGCAAATTGTGGGAAAAAATTGAATACAACTGAATTTGAAGAGTGGCACGAAGAACACGGTGATAATAATGAATGTTAAGCCAATCACACCGGACTATCAGGTAACATGAACGTACGCACAGTAATCGAGATGTTCCGCCGCTTAGAGGAAAAGCATGGAGCAAAGATCAGCAACTATGTCTGAGACGGCGATAGCAAAACTTATGGCAGTTTAGAATAAAAAAGAATGTGTAGGTCACGTGCAAAACAGAATGGGAAAACGTCTGCGTGATCTGGTAAAAAATACTGTTGAAGATAAAGTCGTGGAAACAGGAAAAAATTCAGGTAAAAACGGCGAAGTAAAGTACTCGGCGGCAAAAGAAAACTCACCAGAAAAGTCATCGATAATTTGAGTCGACACTACGGACCAGCAATAAGACATAATTGTGATTCGGTAGAGAAAATGAAAAATGCCATCTGGGCAACGTACTACCACCAGCAGTCGACAAACCATAACCCTCAACACGATAAGTGCTTGGGCGGCGAGAACTCGTGGTGACCTTATCAAAAAGCTCTGGCCACAACAGGAGTCGAAAATTTTAAACACAATTACACTCCACTTCCAGGATATGTCTTATAAGTAATCGAACCGATTTACGAAGATCTGAGCAAGGATGAACTTCTTGAAAGGTGTCTTGGAGGTTTTACCCAAAATGCTAACGAAAGTCTGAACCAGCTAATTTAGAGGATTGCACCGAAAAAATTACCTGGCAGTAAACAAATCGTTGAATTTGCATCCTACGTGGCTGCATGCACTTTCAATGAAGGTGCTGGTGCTTTTCTCACCTTTCTGGCGGATATGAACATCAGCGTTGGGCCAAGCGTTCACGAGTACGCAAGATTGGAGGATAACTGTCGCATCAACAGGGATACAAGCTGAGGAGCAGAGAAATCGAAGCTGCTGCATGGAGCAGCAGCTTCTACTCTATGGAGCTGGAATCGATGATTCAGTGTAAGGTGAAAAAAAATTCACTTTTTAGCTTCTAAAACTTCAAACGAGATTTTCTCGAAACCACTTTTTCAAAGTCCGTATTCACTGCCATTTGAAAACTACATGACCGATTTATTTCAAACTTGGTACACACTTTCTACATATAAAATACCTCCCCTCAACGGTTAGTTTGAGATTTTTTTACATTGCGGGGGTTTTCCACCCCCAAAATGGCGGAATTTTTCGTGAAAAATAGCACTTTTTATTTTACATGACCACCAAAAATTTAGAAATCAAACAAAAAATTATCAAATACCGTTGGATTTGATGATACTTTGACTAAATTTTAATGGTACAATACTTGATTTCAGATAATTTCTAGCTGAGATCGCAAATCGTGTTTCTCAAAAGGCGTTCTTGGAAAAGCTTTGTCACCGGCTTGTTTGTGCATATTTTCGCGTACAAATTTCACGGAATGTTCTTGAAATGACACTTAACAATGTACGAAAGGTTTCAATAAAATCGCGCTATCCATATAGATGAAAAAAAATCGCAAAAAAGTGTTTTTTTTACGCTAAAACCCCTACCCTCCCCTTAAGCTTTCCTAAGCCCCCCCCCCACACTATATCCAAAAATCAGCCACCTCGGTTCATTTGCATTTACAAATGTACATAATAACTGGACTACACAGATATTGAAACAATGGTGACCTAGCCTCCATGCTCCATGTTGTGAAGGTTGCCAGCGCCGCCACGGATGATCAGCGTCGCCTTCGACGACTCTACCCGAGCTGCTGAGGCATACGCGCGGCAATGCGCGAAGGGCCCCGTCGCAAAATGATTTTCGCTATTGCGACAACTGTTCCGCGCGTTGTCGCAACGTCACTCATCGAGCTCTGTCTCTTTGCCCCTTCCACAGCGTCCGCCCGCAACTAACACCAGAGCAGAAAAAACATAACGCGTTTACGATCAGTACACGCTCGCGCCTCCGCGAACGTCCGCGCATACTTTGCCCCAACATTGAATATTTCAACTCGAAGAACGCGTCGCGTGCAACGCACACGCGCCCACGTCGTAAAGAAATTATTTTCAATTAATCGCGATATTTTGTTTTTTTTCGCGCGGTCGCCGCAACGCAAATATTTTCGCTTTATTGTTTGAATTAATACGCGTTGCGCGTGCCGCTCGAAAGAAAAAATCCTCGTGTTATGTGACTCAAAAGTAAATCGATAAGTTGATAAATCTTCGTTAAGCTGCGAGTTTCGTGCGACGATACCCGATGCTTTGTTATTTTTCAATGCTTCGGGAAATTCTGGCCTTCGGGTAAATTAATTTTTCATTCTCGAACAACGCGCGATATTCTCGATTCTATTTCCTCGTCGCCGACAGCGCTCCGCTGGTCCCGCATGACGCGGTAGAAAAGTAAGTACCAAAATGCACCTCGTTGCGCGCCGAACAAAATTCGACAATTTGTACAGAGTGATTTCGGGAAGAAAATTCACATTTGCACATTCGATCGTTCATTGCAACCGTTCGGTATGTCGCACCGGTTTTTCCGAATGGTCAAGGTCATAATTGCAGCGTTTATATCTGACGGAAGTGCACGCGGTCTCAATGTTATATCCGCGTCGCCAGCTCGACCGTGCAGATAAAGCGTGCTCGTACTATACACATGTACAATATGAACCCTAGATTGCGAGACCTTTGTAGTGTGGCGTGTTGTTTTCGCTCGTCCATAGTCCATAGTTCTTCAATGTTTTTTATTTATTTATTTTTTCAACTATAGTGAGAAGATATTTTGTAAAGACCTATATATGGATATCTTATCGTGCAAGGCTAAATCGTTTTCCACATAGAATCTCACGGACGCATATTTGTAACACGTGGTTACGAAGCCGATCGATCGATGGCATATGCGCGCTTGCTGCACGAAAATCCCATTCCGGCCACTGTTGCTATTATTATTATTGTATCTGTGAACTCTGATACAAGTCCCGGCATTTATTATTATTATTATTGTTATTGTTGTTAATATCATTGAAATTATATTTACGACTCTTATACAAGTCCGGAATTGGTTGGTATTATTTTTTATATGGTTATTTATGTGTTTCTTATGATTGTATTTTCATTTTATATTATAACATTACATTTATCATTATATATTAGGTATATAAAAAATTGATTTTTTATATTGGGATGTTGAATAAGTTATCACCGTTTTATTCGTGAAAAATACTGCTTTCCTTTTTAAAAATCAATCCTTTCAAACGTTTCGAAACTGCTGTGTGATCAAGTCCTAATGATTCTGCAAGTTCGGCTAGCGTCTGGCGTGAGTCTCCATGAAGTAATGACTCTAATTCGACACATCAAAATCATTATTTTTGAAGCATCTAAACCAATCTCTCCATGTTGTTTCCGACAGAACATGGTCGCGCTAAGTCTCAGCATGAATTCTGATCGCGTCAGCTGCAGATTTTCTTTGAATAAAGTAGTGCAAGTAAAATTCCCCGCGAATACTCTTTTTTTGGCACGAAGTCTGACATGTTGAACAGTATGATGAAAAAGTTGTTTACATTCCGGCGAAATGACGTACACTGAATTTCAAGCTTGCTTATATTACTTTTTTAGAGATGCGTTACCATCTTAAGGCGTTAGACAACATGAACGGGTATAAAATCATGTGCGAATTTAACAATTGTTTTTTCGTATGGAAAAGTGATTCACTCATAAAATTAATTCCACATCTATTTAGTATGAATATCAAGCTGTTAGAAAAAAATTATATTTTTTTTCGCTGTACAAAATGCCGACTACTAATCTTTTCTTTTGTTATCTTCTTTTTAGGCGCTCCGCGGCGTGACATTTAGCATCCACAATTTTTTACCTAGAACAAAAAATAAAAATTCTCGTCAATCTATATTAGAATACCTAGAGAAGTACGTACGGAAGTAAAAAAATATTGTTCTATTCAAAAGTTGTAGGTATTTGAACTTAAGAAATGAATTTTCAGTGAAAAATTTCGTTATAACTGATCATAAAATGAAAAGTTTTCGATTAATCAGAAATTCCGTACGTACTTCTCTGCGAAATTCAATTAGGAACATAACTTTTAAATTTCAAGTAAATCGAGTGAAAATTGTTGAAGTTATTTGTCACGCCAATTGGAAAAAAAGCTGTTTCGAAATGTTTCGAGTAGTCGGCCATTTTGTACATCGAAAAAAATATATATTCTCTAACAGCTTGACATTCATACTAAATAGATGTGTAATTAATTGTATGAGTCAATCACTTTTTCATACGAAAAAAATTGTTAAATTCGCACATGATTTTATACCCGTTACTGTGGTCTAACGCCTCACACTACACGTGAGCAGTTCTGGTAACGCCATCTGCTGTGAAACAGCGAGAACTCGTTCAACGTCCTAATATTTATTTTAAAAAGTTGACTCAAAATGTTATGTATTAAAAAAATGTTTATATCGTTATTATTATTGGCATTATTGTTATATGTACAAATCTTATAGAAGTTCCGGCATTCCTTGTTATTGTTGTTGTTATTGTGATTATAATTAATATACATTTTTTAGTTTTTTTCTGAGTTCCAACGTATATCGTACAACTCCTTTGAGCAGGTTTTGAAAGTTTTTTGTAGGTACTTTTTGTGCACCATCCTAGATACCAACTTTTCTTGCTCAATTAAAACAGTGTGTCCTTTGGCTATCAAATGTATAAGAAAATCAAGCTCCACCATCCCCTCACAATTTGATATATACATTTTTAAGTGTCAAAGTTTGGTTCTTTGACAGTTCTTTGACAGGGCATTAAAATGAAACTTATGTCAAAGATTAATGGTTACTTTGGATCATTTTGATAAAAAATGTAATATTTCATGCATTATACATAGAATTTAATTAAAAACAACGATTTTTTATAACCAAATTGTCATCGTTATTGGAGCAAGCAGAACTCGAACAATTTTCGTCCGATCGACTTGAAATCTTATCTCTAGCTTCTTAGATTGCTTTAACAGTCAAGTACGAGCGCTTTTTTCGGTGAATCGAAAATTGTAAAAAAATATATCACTTTTGAGATGAAAATTATGGTCGAAAAAACGAACTTTTTTTCAAACCCGTCTCTATTTATCTTTTAATTATTTTTTGATTCCCCCGGTACTTGACTGCTAAAAATAATAAAATTAACGAAAATATTTCACTCTTAGTTCCGGGACTAAATTTACGACAGTTCTACTGCGTGTCGCGAAAAGGGTTGGCTGAAAAACAGTAGTGTTATAGTGACTCGCGCGCCGCCATTTTGTATACTTTTGACAAACATTTTTTTACAGACTTCAATATATACCTTATAAAACGTACAAGCTCTTATGACCATGTATTTTATTCCTTTCTTAAAAAAAAATCCTAAGAAAACGGTCGAAAATAGGCAGTTACAACGGTGCTCTCCCTTAAGGAAACATTTTACATGAAAATATCAAGGGCCTGGGGTGTTATTATAGGCACTCAATCAGTCTTATAATTGTCATTGAGATGAAAATCAACTTGAGCAATATTACAATCAACTTTAGTAATATTATGATAAACTTGAACAACTAATTGTTGTTTAAGTTTATTCCCCGCACCCGCCACCCGCCACAGAAGGTCAAGCGGGTTCGCTGCGCAAACATCTAAAACGTATTTTGGCGCTCTGTTAAAGTTACCCTGAATGTCAAAGTAGCCCCGTTTTACGGAACCCTTGCGGGCTTTTATGCATTCCATGCCCAATTGAACCCTTTTCTAACACTCCCTACCGGCACTTCGCTAATCTAAACTAACATTCCGTTGCGTTCACTGCCGTCTAAGCTGCACGTTAATGTATTTGCCGAGGGTACGGGGAAACTGATCGAAACCCGTATCGGTAAAGACGACCCGATATTTTTTCGGATTCTTTGGTACACAAACTATAACTCAAGTATCCACACCAAGGGGGCGGGTTAAAATTCCGAACTTTTAATGCTCAGAACGCTCAAAACTCCGAAAGAATACTACCTCGAAAGATCAAAACTCCGAAAGAATTTTACACGAAAGACCAAAACTCCGAAAATCTGAACACCGTCAAAATAATTCGGCTATGGAAGTTTTTAAAGTTGCAAAAGTTTCAATAAATCAACGAATTATTACAAGATTTTTTATTGAGAAGTGATGTTACGTCAATTTTGAAATTTATCTAGGCAATGTTACACCTTCTACATCATTTACAGTCAACTGTGAAGACTTTCGCTGGTATGATCTTGACGAAACTTGTAATTTCGGGACCTTAAAATTAGGAATTTCAAACCGTTGGAGCATTCAGAGTTCGGAATTTCAACCCAACCCCCATGTCAAGATCATGCCAGCGAAAGTCTACACAGTTGACTGTAAATGATGTAGAACGTATAAAATTGTCTAGACAAATTTCAAAATTGACGTAAAATCACATCTTAATAAAAAAAAATTCTTAAAATAATTCGTCCATTTATTGAAAATTTGGAAGTTTTTAAAAATTCCATAGCCGAATTATTTTGAGTGTTCAGATTTTCGGAGTTTTGGTCTTTCGTCTAAAATTCTTTCGGAGTTTTCATCTTTCGGGGTAGTATTCTTACGGAGTTTGGAGCGTTCTGATCATTCAATGTTCGGAATTTCAACCCAGCCCCATCTTGAATTTCGGAACATTAAAATTCGGAATTTTAAACCGTCGGAGCATTCAAAGTTCGGATTTTCAACCCAGCCCCACACCAAGGTATCGAAAGTATTGGCCTTCCGCTGACTGATTGATGCGCCGCACAGAGTGGTATTTGAATGAAAAACCTGGCCAAAAATGGTTTTTACAAAGATCGCTTTACTAACATATGATAACATTCCCAGAAAAGTTAAGTCTATGCAAGGGCGAAAACCGCACAGCTCTAACATAAATCAGCACGCCGCACGATCAGCCGGAAGTTGCTGTTTGCTTGCCGTTGTGTGATTTTTCGAGGCGCTTAGATTTTGGTGACATAACAATTGTTGTGGTTTTTATCAAAACCGGAACACTTATAATACGTGTTCCGGTTTTGATTTTAAGGGGTCTTCTCACTTTAATCACTAAAATCTAATCACCTCGAAAAATCACACAACCACTGCAAGCGAACGGCAACTTCCGACGGATCGTGCGGCGTGTTGATTCATGTTAGAGCCGTGTGGTTTTCGCCCTTAGTTGCACAAATTCTTTAACTTTTCTAAGAATGTTATCATACATTAATAAAGTAACCTTTTTAAAAACCATTTTTGGCTAGGTTTTTTCACTCAAATAAAACTATGTGCGTCGGCCGGTGCGCGGCTACGCGGTCACCGCTCTGAGTAGTGACCACGCACGATGTTGCTTTCGATGCACCGCCGGAGTCGAACCTCGACCGCCCATCCACCAGTGTCGATTATCATGATTATTATTATATTCAAAACTCCCATACAAGCCCCGACATTTGTTGCTGTTTTCTAAAAATTATTATTATTATTGTTTATATAGCTAATTATAATCTTATTTTATTATTATATTTTTATTTTATATTATTATATTCTAGTTATTATTATATATTAAATACATAAAAAATAATTTTTCATATTCATTTTAAAAAATACACTTTAAATTTTAAGTTTCATTTAAGTTTGATTTTTTTAAGAATTCTTTCTATATAGTAGTAGTAGTAGTAGTATTTATTTCCACGGTATGGTGTACTACACCTTTTACAATCCGTCCTTCATATAATTCTCTCAATCGCTTGATACATTGCATTTAGTTCGCTTGCTCCCTCTTCGTTTTCATGTATTTTTGCGTTCTCAATTTTCTTATGTTCTAATTTATCTTATATTTTAACTTATCAATTAATCTTGCTCCCCCTCCCTTCTCCTATTTCCGGTGGATCCCTCGGTTCTCGCCCTTTTTATTCGCTCATAGGCTTTTACGAACTCACATGACTCTGAGCTGATTTCCCCTTTTAGCGTTCCTATTGTCCACTCTTTTAGTTCTGTTCCCTGTCTGTTTCCTCTCCAGCTGTCCACCGCCTGGACCCATTCTTTCCGCATTCTTGTTCTGGCTTCCTTCCACTTCCAAATATGCTCAATGCTCTCTTCATGTTTTCCACACACCCCACAGTTCGTATTTGTAAATCCTTTTTTACTCTGCTTCCCTATGTTACCACAACGAAGACGGGCCCATGTCTCTTTCAGGTCTCCACGTATTTCTTCCGAATCCCAATACTTTTCTCTATTTACCCCAATTTTTATTTGTGAGTAGATTGGGCAGAAGGATGATACGTCGGCCTTTATCCAGTCCTGCTGCGTATCCTGTTCCATTTTTCTTTTTATTCCTTCTTCTAACGCCTTTCCTATTGCCCTATGTCCCCCCCCCCCCCTTCCCATAGCCGGTCTATTACCCTTCCGTCTCCGACGTCTTTCATTGCATCGGATAGTTCTTTTCCCCATCTCGATGGGTTTCCGTTTTTAATCCTCCTTATTTCTTCTCTTAAACATATTTTTGGCCACCGATCCCCTTCCATCTTTGCGATTTCTAAAACGTAATTTCCCACTCTTCTTCTTGCCTCTTTTTCCAAACTTCGTCTCCCTGCTTCCAGCTTCCATAGATAATCTGGCGTATTTCTTGCCAATCCCATTGCCATTTTTATAAACGTGCCCTATAGCTTCTCCATAATTTCTCTTCTTTTCCATCCCCATAGCTCTATCCGGTAGAAGGCCCCAGCCTTAACTAACGAGTCCATGAGTTGTAATCGACTCTTTAGCTTGTTAACACGTGCCCGTTTCATTATTCCCCACACAGTGTTTATTGCTTTTCGGGCTTTCCCTTCGAGACTCGTCAAATGTTTTCTCGTTGTGTTTTTGGTGGAGAACCAGTATCCCAAATATTTGTATTCGTTAACGATTTCTAAGTTCTCGTCCTTGAAAGTGAATACCTCATTTCGCTTTTTCCTCCCTCCTTTCCTGAATATTATTACTTTTGTTTTTTTCACATTAACCTCCATGTTGTCTGCCTCCACATAGCGCTCCAAAGTTTTTAGCATTTCGCGTAGCCCTGCTGCATCTTCTGCTATTAAGGCCACGTCGTCCGCATATTTAAGGGCGTACATTTTTTTACCCCCCATGACCGTGCCTCCTTCCTTTTTCCTTTCCTATTCGTCATCCACATCATCTAATACTAAGTTGAATAGCAGGGGACTTAATGGGCAACCCTGTCTTACTCCTGTTTTTGTTTCAAAACTTTTCGAAATTCCTTCACCCGTGATCACCTCATTATCCGTTTTCTCGTATATACCTTTAATCATGTCGTACATTTTTCCCCTAATTCCTCTTTGCCAGATCTTATTTAGCATACGGCCCCTATCAACCTTGTCGAAAGCTGCCTTAAAATCTACGAATGCTACATACATCTTTCCCCCTTTCTTTTTCAACCTATTATTCACTAGTGAATTTAAAACGAACATATGATCCCTTGTCCCTCTTTTTGCTCGGAAACCCGCTTGGCTTTTCTTTAAAATTCTACCTTCTTCCATCCACTCTCTCAACCTGCCTGCCATGATACCAGTAAGAATTTTGTATCCAATATTCAGTAGTGCAATTCCTCGGTAATTGCTTACAATGCTGTCATCGCCCGCTTTGAGGATTGGATATATTCTGGCTATTTCCCAGCCCGTCGGGAGTTTTCCTGTTTTCCAGCTCCTATTGAGAATACCCCTTAATTCTTCTCTTCCTTTGGTACTTAGACCTTTTATAAATTCGGCTGTCACCCCGTACTCCCCCGCTGCCTTTCTGTTTTTTAGTTTCTTAATTGCCTTATCCAGATCATCCCTGCCAATTTCCTTATCTAGCTTCTCCTCGGCTGAGTCCTCCGTTTTTCTATGAATTTCGTCTTCCTGGTTGTGCCTTCGCTCTCTTCCTAATTCTTTTTTGCCTAAAAGACTCACAAAATAATCTACCCGTTGATTTTTACTATTATTTTCCCCAGTCTTTTTCTTTTTACTCCTAAAAAATCTCACTGCCTCCCACCATTCGACCATGTTCCTACTTTCCCTGACTTTGGCCCATTTTTCTTCGAACCATGCTCGTCTTTTCGCCGCACTTATCTCTTTTCGCGCTTTTCTCTCATTCCTCCACCTGCTCTTGTGTATTTCTGTTTTGTTTGCTAAATAGTCATTTAGGCTTTTCCACACTTTCTTCCTCTGCTCCTTGCACTCCTCGTCCCACCAGCTTGCCTCCCTATATTCTTCCTTATGAGTCTTTAGCATCCCTAATTTTCGCGCAGCTTCCCAAATGGTTTTCTTTAGCAGCTCCCAATCTACGTCTCCTTCCTCATTATTTGGTTCCTCGTTAATTTGTCTGTCCACCTCGAGTTCGAATTCTTTGCTCCCCTCGTCCTTCCACCTTAGTCTTTTGGTGTGCTCTTTTTTCTTCCTTTCGATTTTCTTTTTCGATTTTGCCCCTCCCTTAATATTAAATGTTACTGGCAAATGGTCGAATTCAATCCTAGGCAGTACCCTCATCGAGGTTACCGTGTCATCCTCTTCATCTTCCATTTTAATTACCAGGTCGAGAAGCGAGTTACCTCTACCGCCCCCTATGAACGTACTTTTCCCCTCTTGGTCTCCTTTGAGTCGGCCATTTAGAATTGCCAGACCCCATTTTTCGCAGAATCGTAATAACTTTCGACCTTCTGTGTTGATCACGTTATCTTCTGACATTCTTTTTTCGGCCAGACCCCCCGTTCTTTCACAATCTACTATTCCCTTTGCTCGTCCCACCCTCGCATTCAGATCTCCCGCTACACCTGCCCCCTCTGCCATTCCTTCTTCTAGCATTTTCCTTAAATCCTCCTCCATTCGTGCAACGCCAATATTATTATATACGTCAATTACCCATAACCTCTTATGTTGTGGATTCCTATCAATTTCCACGATCATTCCGAATTTCCACTTTCTTATCCTACAGCGGTCTTTTAGATTATTTTTAACGCCTATAATGTGTCCCCCGCACGCCCTTCCTCGCGATTTTTCCATTGCGCTGGTTTTGCCCACCACTTAAAGTTTTTGTCCAATGTGTTTAAAACCGCATTTTCCTTTACTCTTTCCAACCACGTTTCTTGGAGTAGAACAATTTCAAGCTCGTCGAGAAAATGGGTAGCCTTCTTGATTTTTCCCCATCCAGCGATGTTCCATGTAACGACGCTGTTACATGGAACATCGCTGGATGATGGAACATCGGTGCTCTTCTTCCTCCTTTACGAAAAAACATTTCCTCTAGTCTTCCTTCGCGTTCTATCCACTTTCACCAGCTTCCGTTGATGCACATCTTCATATAACCGATTGATACGTTGTTTCCTTTTCTTTTCTCCACTTCAGCTCTACTTCGGAGCCACTCCTGCACTTCGATTTCT